>PVIH01020306.1:0-32872 GCA_004025045.1 Sigmodon hispidus | reverse complement strand
CATTCTCAGCTCTTGTGCTGTTTTGTGTCTGTGTGACCTGCCATGAGTCACTTTTTAGCACTCAGTTGTTTGCATCCAGTCCATATACATTGCACACTGCTATTAAGACTAATGAGGCACCCCCTAGGGTTGTTGTGAAGGACAGATTGTGTGGAGCCATGTGCCTGATCTGTGTAGAGGATGTGTTTCAGTAGGTGGCTAGCAGTTAGGGTCACTGAGGGAAAATGAAGCTGAAAAATCTTCCTTCAAGGGCCTGTCTCTTTGGTCTAGGCCGTTTCCAACATCAACACACTTCTGGACAAAGCTGACCGTGTTTACCATCAGCTCATGGGACATAGGCCACAGTTGGAGAATCTGCTCTGCAAAGTGAATGAAGCAGCTCCAGAAAAGCCACAGGTGGTCCCAGATCAGAGGGCATTTGGGTCAGGAGTGGAAGGCTGTCCTTGCTGAGGTCATGCCTAGGGCAGAAGTCTCACACTTGACCTCTTGGGATTACAGGAAGACTCTGGAACAGCAGGGGGCATCAGCTCCACTTCAGCCAGTGTGAATCGCTACATCCTGCAGCTGGCTCAGGAGTACTGTGGAGACTGCAAGAACTCATTTGATGAGCTCTCCAAAATCATCCAGGTCGGGAACGGGAGTAGTTTACAGAGGGGCTTTATGCTTTCCGGGTAGTCCTCTGCCCACTTAGGCTCCCTTTCTTAGTGTTGCTCTTGCCCAGCCCAGCAGGCCACACTGGCTTGGCAGCTGCCCCAGTGGTTCCTCCTGCTCTCGGGTGATGGCCACTTGTTAGAGCTGCTTGCATTCCTATCCACATAATGGTGGGGGGACACTAGGAGACAACGCATCTTTGTTTACTAGAGGGTTTCTGGTTTTTAACAGTGAGTGCTGAGATTCTGCTCTCTCCTCCTGGATGCCATATTCGCAGGCTGGTCAGGGCAGGCATTCTAGCTGCAGTTAGCAAGGTGTTTTTCCTTAATGTTCCCATGTGGTTTCCATGGGTAGGACACTGGCCATCAGCAGCCGAGCCTCATCCCAGAAGAGCAGTCAGCTGTTCTCTCTCCCTGAGTCGCTGACGACCATTGCTAAACGCTCTGCCTTTGTAACCCTTTAAAAGACTATGTTTGTGTTAGTGAAGAGTTGTAGCCTATGATGAGTCTCATTTCCAACTCTGCCCTTGACCTTGGTCAAGCCAATCATTCTAGGCTCCAGTTTCCTCTTCTGTTGAATGGGGATAAAATAAACAAGTGGTAGGGTTATTGAGAAGAATAAATTCTATTATACAGGTAAATTAATTCATAGCAAACCAATTTTTCTTTCTCCTTCATTTATTTACTTTGCCAATTTCTTTCTTGTATTCCCATTATTAGAAAGTTTTTGCTTCACGCAAAGAACTGTTAGAATATGATCTACAGCAAAGGGAAGCTGCCACAAAGTCATCCCGAACATCCGTACAGCCCACGTTCACTGCCAGCCAGTACCGTGCTTTGTCTGTCTTAGGCTGTGGTCACACCTCCTCCACTAAGTGCTATGGCTGTGCCTCAGCTGTCACGGAGCATTGCATCACACTGCTGAGGGCCCTGGCCACCAATCCAGCTCTGAGGCACATCCTCGTCTCCCAGGGCCTCATCCGAGAGCTCTTTGATTACAACCTCCGAAGAGGGGCTGCAGCCATTCGTGAGGAGGTCCGCCAACTCATGTGTCTCCTGACTAGGTCAGAACTTGCTCCTTGACCTGGGGTGGTAGCAGCAGCAGTGCATTAGAGGGTGCAGAGGTGGGCCAAGGGTAGGCTGGCACATCCCAGAGGAAGTGAGGAGGGATGGTAGCTGAGTGAGTGGATGTGGGAAGCATCACAGTCAGCTCTTTGAGTGGTCTGCTCGGCGGTGCTTTGTTGGTTCAGGTGGTGTGTTCTGAAGGTAGTCAGAAAGGACTGGGCTCAAGATCTGGCATTGTACACTGCATGCCTTGGACAAAAGGCTCACCTGAAAAACTATGAGTAATAGTGAATACCTTAAAGACGTGGTGACATGTGAAAATTCGGTAATTAGGGGCTGGACAAAAGGTTCACATTGGAATTCGGTTCTCAACGCCCACATGGGTGGTTCACAGTTACCTGCAACTCCAGTTAACAAAGGATATCCAACATCATGTTCTAGCCTGTGCAGGCACTGTATGCATGTTGCAGAAATCCTTAGTAAGTCATACATGCATACACATAGCTCAAAACAATACTTTTTAAAATTGAGTCGATAACAACCCACAATGTTGTGTCTTTTGTGTAGACTAGTTTACTATGTGACATAAGTTCTGGAACATCTTAGGTACTGGATACCTTTTACAAGCTGTGCTGTTTACTCTCCTTTAACATGTACCTAAACATCAGGCGCTTGAATGGTGGCACTGCTAAGCACGGTGGACATGTAGTGGTTTACATTCTAGATGGGGATTGTTGCAATAGAGGCTGAGATAGGCATGTGCCAGAATGCAGGATATAGGTGCTGTAAAGAGAAAGGAATATTAGCACTTGGAAACAGTGGGTCCTGTAGGATCCTGAGTGCCATTTGAGCATTTGAGTTTTCAAGTGTCCAGTGTATTTTGTTGTTAATAACAGTAGAGATGTTATTAAGGAGGAACGTAGATGGGAAGTGGAGTGCTGTGTAGGAAGTGACATGGGTCCTACACTCAGTGTGAACTTGGGTTTCAGAGATGGACACCAGCTATTCCTAGGGCCCCACCACCTGCAGTGTTGCAGTGTGGTCCTCTATGCTACTGCATCCTTTCTTCTATCACTGTGTTAATCTCCTCCCGTGACAGACTCAGTAAGGTCAAACCTGCAGTCTTGCTCCTAGAAAAAAGATAGAAAAGTCAGGGCCAGATAGCCCTCACCAGCCATGCATTCATTTTCTCTGAGCCTCTAGATATGAAGGGGGCATGGCACCCTCACTGGGACTAACAAAACTTAACTTTGCTTCCCCAGAGACAACCCAGATGCCACCCAGCAAATGAATGACTTGATCATTGGCAAAGTCTCCACGGCCTTAAAGGGCCACTGGGCCAATCCTGACCTGGTGAGCAGAGCAGTTGTCCTGACCCCTCCCTCCTGGTCCTTCTGTGTCCCTGACCTCTTCTCCGGGCCAGTGTTGGAGACTGAGGTGGGAGGGAGTGGCCTATTTGCAGAGTTCGTAAAGTTCCACTTAGAACCTATAGCACAGGGTTTCTGATGTCTCCTTGCCCTAGTAGGTCACACATGACTAGAGATTTTAGTAGGAGTCCTATAATCAGAGTTTAGACCTTGCCCTGGTCCCTGGACTCTTAAGGCCCCCTGACTCCCCTCATCCTGTTGGCCTTCCAGGCAAGCAGCCTTCAGTATGAGATGCTGCTGCTGACAGATTCAATCTCCAAGGAGGACAGCTGCTGGGAACTCCGCTTACGCTGTGGTGAGCCTGGGGACCGTCTGGGTGGGTGCTTCTCAGAAAATAGAAAGGTGCAGTCCTAGTACCCGGGCAGGAGGTGGGAGGAAGATGACACTTGGGCAGCCTTGCTGGGACAGGTGACCCATGTATACTGATTCCTGCTCATCACCAGCACTCAGCCTTTTCCTCATGGCCGTGAACATCAAAACACCAGTGGTTGTTGAGAATATTACCCTGATGTGCCTGCGGATCTTACAGAAGCTGATTAAACCACCTGCCCCAACCAGCAAAAAGAACAAGGTGCTGTGCCATTAGGGAGAGGGGACAGCAGGGCTGGGGAGGTGCATAGCCTCTGAGCACTGTACTCTGCTTCCTCAAGGTCAGCTCTCTGACTGAGGTGATCACTAAACTGTCTTTGCTTTATTTCTGCAAAGATGGGTTTGGATTTTTGAGAAGTATAGTGTAATATAAGCAGAACAATGTAAAAGCTTAGAGAACAGCAACATGTTTGAAAAACTGAAACAGATGGTCTCTAACTTCCATAGGATGTCACGTCCTGTCCTACATCTGCATCCTTGCATATGCTTTATGAACGTGGTCCTAAAACAAACTTGAGGTCATATTCCATCCAGCTCTCCTGTTTACTGACATCAAGACAGGGCAAGCTAATTATGTTCTTCAGTTTCCTAATATTTAAGATGTAAAGCAATGACCACCCCAAAATGGTATTTAAAAAAAAAAAAAAAAAAGACATAATGAACCCTTTGAGTCTAAGGATAGTTTGACTTAATTTGTGTCTAGGACCTAGTGTGGTGTCCGGCATGCAGTAACTGCTCAGTAAGTCTTCACTAAGTGGAGAGAGACACTCCACTTTCATGTCCAGTAAGTGTAGCCATCAGTATGCAGCTGTAGGGAGCCAGAACTTGGAGGTCTGGTCTCACTCTCAGCATGGAGATGGCACTCCTCACTTTGGGTGCAGGCAGGTTTAGCAAGAACCCATATTGGGGCAGCAGAGGTGTGAACTGTTTTGCATGTTGCCCCCAGAGTGTCAGTGCAATTCCAAGCTTGGGTCCAGGTGTGCAGGTGACCTCTCACCTTGTTTTGCTCCCTCATTCAGGATGTCCCTGTCGAGGCCCTCACCACGGTGAAGCCATACTGCAATGAGATCCATGCCCAGGCACAGCTGTGGCTCAAGAGGGATCCCAAGGCATCTTACGAAGCCTGGAAGAAGTGTCTGCCTAGCAGAGGTGTGTCCTTTTTCCTCCACCCACTCTCCACAGCCCCTGCTTCACTGTGTTTTCCTACTTACCCCTGCTCACCACCTTTGCCTTGCAGGGGTAGATGGCAACGGGAAGTCCCCCAGCAAGTCAGAGCTCCACCGGCTCTATTTGACCGAGAAGTACGTATGGAGGTGGAAACAGTTCCTGAGCCGGCGGGGGAAGAGGACCACCCCTCTGGACCTCAAATTGGGCCACAACAACTGGCTGCGGCAGGTGAGTGCCCTCCACTTGCTCTTTTCTGCCCTGCTTTCTCTGCTTTCCACTTACTGTTGTTCACTTCCAGCCTCAGTAGGAGCAGGTCACACAGAGCTGTCCTCTGCTGTTGTTTTCTTGACACCCCACTCCCGCAGAGAAGCAAAGCAGCACCTGCATTCACGTCCCCTGCTGTCCCCCTCCTTTAATATTAAAGTTTACTAATTTCATAGACAGGCCTTTGATCCCAGCATATGGGAGACACATGCAGGTGGATCTGAAGAGTATGAGGCCAGCCAGGGCTACATAGTGAGACCTTGTCTCAAACCACCCCGTACCCCCACCCTGCCTTCAGAAAAGTCATTCTCTGTTATCTGTTGCTAAGCAGGAGCTGTTCGGCTTATGCTGAACTAGAGTCACCCCACTGAGAGGTGTCCCCAAGAAAGAACTCCGAAAGGCCTGTTAACGAGAGTGCTTATTTGGTTTCTCATCCTTCACTTCCATCCTTACTGTTCTAGTCTCCTTCATGTGCTGTCACACAACACTGACCAGAAGCATCTTGAGAAAGAGCAGATTTATGTGGATTGTACATCCAGGTCAATCAGTGATGGAAGTCAGGGCAGAAACCATGGAGGCACACTGCTTGCTGGCAAGCTCATCCTTAGCTGGCTTTCTTCTATCTATAGCCTAGGACCGCCTGCCTGGGGATGGTGCCACCTGCAGTGTGCTCTGTCCTCCTGTATCAATTAATAATCAAAACAGCCCCTCACAGGCATAGTCATAGCCCTACCTGATAAAGTCACTTTCTCAATTGAGGCTCTTTTGATGTAATTCTGGGCTTTGTCAAGTTGATAGTCAATGCTAACTCTCCGAGTTGCCTGGAGAGGTTTCTGTGGAGCAGGAAAGTCTCTAGCAGCCTTTCTCAGTCTGCAGCTACTGGGTACTGAGTTAACTGGTGGTGTGGACCTTTGACTATGCCCAGAGAGATTTCCGGAATTCTGGATGGGTGGAAGTCAGCTCATGCTCTGGTCCTAGAAAAGCAGGGAAGCCTCTGGGCCAGCCCCACTTCCTGTCCTGTGTCTGGCAGGTGCTCTTTACCCCCGCGACACAAGCAGCACGGCAGGCAGCGTGCACCATCGTGGAAGCTCTTGCCACTGTCCCCAGCCGCAAGCAGCAGGTCCTTGACCTCCTCACCAGGTACTGTGTTGGAGTAGGTGGGGACAGGGGCTAGCAGGTTGAAAGCCTTTCCTCTTTGTCTGGTGAATACATAGATCAGGGTTAGGAGGCACTCCTAAGTGGTATATAGCCATCTTGGTGCCTGCCACAGACACCAGACAGAGCTTTGGGCTATCAGTGGTCAAATGGCAGTGGGTATTTGTTGAGAGCCTCTGAGCACAGACATAATTGTCACTCATTGTCCTCTGCAGTCCTCGGACAGTGAGCACGGAGACACAGATGCTCAGAGGCTTGGCAGCCATTCCCTGAAGTGTTGTGAATCCTTTCAGCAAGGGAAGTGTGAGGTTTCTCAGAGGACCTCCATCCACCTCGAGGAGGAGGAAGAGGAAGAGGAGGAGGAGGGGGAGAGGCTGAGCAGTAGATACAGAACGGGGAGGGGGCTACTAGGCTCTTCGGATGTTAGTCACTAAGGCACCCTATCTCTGGTGCAGTTACCTGGATGAGCTGAGTGTAGCTGGGGAATGTGCTGCAGAGTACCTGGCTCTCTACCAGAAGCTCATCGCCTCATGTCACTGGAAAGTCTACCTGGCTGCTCGAGGAGTCCTGCCCTATGTGGGCAACCTCATCACCAAGGTGATCTGTCCCTCCCCCAGTTCTTTTTCAACTTTGAAAGGACCTTTGTCAGGGTTCTTCTTTTCTGAGAAGCAGCATTTGTTGATAATAATTATTTTCCACACTTACCTGTAACTAGCATGGCTGTGGCGGTCTTTGGGGGTTATTTCATCTGTTTCAGGGTTAGATAGTTCCTCAGCAGTATTTCAACCATCTATGACTTCTTGGAAAGGAATTTTTTGAGGATTGGAATGAACACATAGTTTTTGGTACCTTTGGTTAGTGCTACATTATGGGATGGCAGTGGAGGTGGCCCCATCACACTGTGCTTGTCATCCTGTTTAGGAAATCGCCCGCTTGCTGGCCTTGGAGGAGGCCACCCTGAGCACAGACCTGCAGCAGGGCTATGCCCTCAAAAGTCTCACAGGTAAAGAACCACACCTGACCCTTCCCTGGGGTGTCTTGGGCATACTTTAGGCCTGCACCTCTGCTCCTGGGCTTTTGTCCTCATGGACGCACCTGCACTTCTCAGCTCTTCACTGCTGGCCATGTGGCTCATTGGGCATCCCCTCTGTGCCCTTTGCAAAGGAAGATTTTCCTTGCTTTTTTATTTTCTCCTTTCTTTGGATGGCATAGGCCTTCCATGTTCTCTTCCAGAGATCTACAGCAGGTTTTCCCTGTCCCTGCAGGCCTTCTCTCCTCCTTTGTTGAGGTGGAGTCCATCAAAAGGCATTTTAAGAGCCGCCTGGTGGGCACTGTGCTGAATGGGTACCTGTGCTTGCGGAAGCTAGTGCTGCAGAGGACCAAGCTCATTGACGAGACGCAGGACATGCTGCTGGAGATGCTGGAGGACATGACCACAGGTAACCCTGCCTGATGGAGCTGGAGAGGTGCATATATGCACTGAGTACCACAGTACCAGAGGAAGGGTGACGAATCTCACATTTGGGGGAAGAAGCTCATCTCAAGAGCACTGTGATACTTAGTGTTTCAGTCTGCACTTCTCCTGGGTTGACCTTTGGGAAGGAAGGGATAGGAGGTGTCAGGCTGGTGTCTTGAGTCACCTGGAATGTTGTCATTCTTGTCAGTGGCCTTGCTGTCTTCTCGACAGCTTTTTCTTGGGCAGCTTTGCCCCATCTCTCTCCTGCACTGTTCATCCTGTTAGCCTCTATGGTTGAGTTCTTAGAGCTTGAGGTTTTGTAGCCAAGAGACTTTTTCTTTTGTTCCTTTTTGTGTGTGTGTGGGGGGGGTCAGATAGAGTTTCTCTGTGTAGCCCTGGCTAGCCTTGAAACTCTGTAGACCAGGCTAGCCCTGACTCACTGAGGCCTGCAGAGTGCTGGGACTAAAGGCATGTACCACTACCACCTGGCTGAGACTTCCCATTTCTTAACTTTCTCACATTCTTGAATCTTATGAAGCATATTTGTGCCTAATTACTCTAAGTTTAAAGTTCCCATGGTCCATTTCTGTTTGCCTTTCTGCTTCCTAGATGATGTTCTCAAACCTGATAACTTATGATTTGGGTGGTGACTTCCTGTTTCTGAAGTTTATTGTAGAAAGTCTTTAGAAGCCAGAATGATGGCTCCTGCCAATTATTCGGCACTTGGGAGGTTGAGGATTGGCCTGGGCTACATGACAAAACCCTGCTTCATAAAACTAAGAGAGAGTGGGCAGTCGTGGCAAACACCTTTACCTAGCACTGGGGAAATGGAGGCAGACAGATCTCTTGAGTTTGAGGCTGGCCTGGTCTATAGAGCAAATTCTGGTACAGCCCGGGCTACACAGAGAAACCCTGTCTCAAAAACCAAACCTACCAAGAAAACTACTAAGGGAGGAGCTGGAGAATGCTGAGTGCTTAAGAGCTCTTGCTGCTCTTTGGGGGAATCTGAGTTTGGTTCGAGCACAGCTCACAACCACCTGTAACTGCATTCCCAAGGGATCCAACATCCTCTTTTGTACTTGAAATACATGTACATACAGACCCGCAGACCCACACATAGACATTAGTTAAGTCAGTAAAGGCAGAAGACAAGAATATTCTTTGCCATGTGCAAGCTGGTCTTCTCCAGGTGGTTCTGTGACTGCCGCCTCTGTAGGGACCCCTAGGTTGTCCCTGCCATGCCTTCATTGAACTTTCTCAGACTTGGTGGTAGTGTGAAGTTAGGGTGCTGTACATGGAAGGGTTAGCTTATTAGCTCTTCTGTTTGTCCCCCCACTCATTACCATTATTGTAAAGGACCGTTTGCTTTCAGTTGTGTGGATGGAGAAAGAAGAAAGTGGTTTCTAGTTGATTGTCATACTGAGAAGGTAGCTGTTCTGCTAAGGGGCCAAGTGTAGGGTGGCCAGAGGGATACAGGCTGCTTCCTGCTGTCTCCCCGCCTCAGCTGATTCAACAACTCTAACCAGCACTGAGATCCTGGCAGGCCATGGACACTAAAGCTTAAAACCCAGACTGCTGTGATTGCTTCTTTCTGGGCCCTGACTTTTTCTGTGTGCTTGTTTTTTATTGGTATAATAGTTCACTGACAATTTGAAGTTGTTTTCAAGCATTGAGTGTGGGGAGTTCAGCTAGTGAACTTCATCTGCCTGGCTACCCAAGAGGGATGTGATGCCCTTTGGTACTTTTGAGAGCTTGTTTTGGGGAAGAGATGCTAGGTCAAACGAGGTGTGGTCCTTCTTCTTAAGGGAAGTGGTGCGCCCAGAGAGGGCTGAAAAGCACACAGTTTACTGTGATGTAGAGGATTGATTTGGGATGTAGGATTTCTCAATAGGAACCACTAATGTTACCATGTAGAGATTCAGAAACCTACCAGGTAGAAACTACCTGATGGTGATGGTGTTTCATTGTCTCAGCTCAGTTATGTTCTAACTCACTTGGCCACTTTGCTTTCTGGCAGGTACAGAGTCTGAAACCAAGGCCTTCATGGCTGTGTGCATTGAGACAGCCAAGCGCTACAATCTGGATGACTACCGGACTCCTGTGTTCATCTTTGAGAGGCTGTGCAGCATCATCTACCCTGTAAGCAGTGAGCTTGTTGCTCCCTACCACCGCAGTGTCAGCAGTAGCGACTCTCCCAAATTGTGGGCTACTTAGCATCATTATCACCACATTCACTGACAAAAAGGAGAAGCAGTTTCCTAATTTCCCTCCCCTAATAAGAGGAGAGCCAGTTGTCTTCCCCCTAAAGGTCAAGATTAGCCTTTTTTTTTTTTTAAATTAGTCTCGCAGCCCATTGCATGTGCAGCAGCAGTTGTGGTGTTGGGTATTGTCTTCTCCTCCGCTGCCGCCACCACCACTGCACCTTGAGATATGCATGCTTGCCACATGTGTGTCTTTCATATGGTCTGGTCCAGAGACTGTTCTCATACCAGCATCCTCAGTTACTGATGAAAGAACATCAGGGTGGGCATGCCCGAGTGTATCACAGAGGAACCCCTCCTCTACTCCAAGTCTCCAGTGATTCTTGCCTCAGACTAGTCAGCCTCTCACCAGATAGTACCTTGCTCTTTGTCTCCTTGTTAAGCTGTGAAGACCTGTGGTGTTGCAAGCTGCTTGCATTATGTTCGAAAGTGATCTTGAGCCATCTGTTAGTGTTTAATGTGGGAGGGGTGCTACACTTGCTGTTTCCACAGCACAGGTCAGTGCTGTAAGGTTTTTGTGCTGGTCCTTCTGACATATCCCTCTCTCTGTTTTGTAGGAGGAGAATGAAGTCACTGAGTTCTTTGTAACCCTGGAGAAGGATCCCCAGCAAGAGGACTTCCTACAGGGCAGGATGCCTGGAAACCCATATAGCAGCAATGAGCCAGGCATTGGGCCTCTTATGAGGGACATAAAGAACAAGATTTGCCAGGACTGTGACCTGGTGGCTCTTTTGGAGGATGACAGTGGAATGGAGGTAAGGGGCTGTGTGGTCACTGACTAACAATACGGGCTGGGTTACGTTAGGGTGTATCTTGTCAGTCACTGTTTAACCAGTTGGGAAGTTAGTGTGTAAAGTGGGGCTAATGTTCATGTCTTCTGCCTCTCCTGTTGGTAAGGTCAGTGACTCATGGAGGGCTCTGTCCACTTCCTGGCATGAAACAGTAGAGAGCTTGATGGTTATTGTTGGAGTGATGGTAGAATTTTGTTACTGTTTTTTTTGTTTTTGTTTTTGTTTTTTTTCTGGCAGAGTTTTCTAGAGGTTTCAGGTTAATGGAACCCCAGGACTCCAGTACTTGGTCATAGCCCCTGTAAACACCCTGAGCCTTGCGTTTCTGGCAGATGACTTCTCAGGTCTGCTGTTACTATCTTGTGACTAAAGGCAAAGGTGGTTTGTCTGATGCTGAGCCTGAAATAGGCTCAAGGTCAAAGGTCAAAGCTGGAGTCCATGGTAGATTAACAGTCTTTGTCCCCACCATTGTGCATAAAATGCTGGGTGTTGTGCGCACACATAAATTTTCTCCATAGTGCAAGTGTTGACAGAGCCCTGGGATGAGTGCCAAGTGTAGCCCATGAGCCCTTCCTAAGCACCTTTAATCTGAACGTGGAGTTGCATACAGTTACTTGCAGTAATCCCCCCCTCTACTTTTTAGCTCCTAGTGAACAATAAAATTATCAGTCTGGACCTTCCTGTGGCAGAGGTTTACAAGAAGGTCTGGTGTACCACGAATGAGGTATGTGTTTGCTTGCTTTCTCTCCAGGAGCTGTGAGTGGGTCTGCTTTTCTGCCTTAAGGACTGACCAAATGGAACTGCTGTTAATCATGGCCCATGAGTAGCTACTGTAGCTTTACTTCCTCTCTGGGTGTGGAGAAAATCCTCCATCTTGTCAGCTTGACAGGCATTTAGCTAATGTAGGTCAGATAGCTTCAAGGAGTCGTGAGTGACCTTGCACCTTTGCTTCTCACCTCTGAACTGAGGCTGGACCCCTAGAGTCACCAGCATGGTCCCTGGCACAGGCAGACTGTCCCAGCAATCCTTCCTGATCATTCCAGGCTCTGGGTGTCAGTTTGGTAATTGGGATGAACCTTCTCTATTGTGAGGTAATTGGAAACTGTGGTCTGTCCATAGGGAAGACTGATGTGCCTGCTCTCAGTTCCTGAAGCTTGAACCACACTCTGGTCCACATACCCTTGTTTGTCCTGATGCTGGGCCCCAGTAGGTAGAGAGATCTCCTGAGATGGGCACAGCCTTAGAATTGGGCCTTCATTTCTAGCCTAGACAAGCATGCTGTCCAACCTTGCCTAACAGGCCTAATCAGCACAGGCCTTAGCACAGAGACTAGTTGTCAGAGTGCTTACCTAGTATTTTAATGACATCAACTAGGATTGAGTCTGCAGTGTTCACAGTGCTAGCCCTGCAGGAGACACTGAACAGAATGAGTCTCTTCCACCTACATGAATTACAGGTTACTTTACAGTCCCCACCTTGTTAGAGTAATGGAGGTTTATATCACCAAGACACTGAGCAAGTCCAAGGGCTTACCTTTTTTTCTAGGCCTGTTTTTTAAGTCTACCTCTCCAAATTTCTCTGCTTAGGGGGAGCCCATGAGGATTGTTTATCGAATGCGGGGGCTCCTGGGTGATGCCACTGAGGAGTTCATTGAGTCCCTGGACTCCACGACAGGTATGGCTCCCTCCACATACAGTGCCGCATACATGCCAGGGCAGCTATGTCCCTCTGGGACAGTAGCCTGTGTTCTGCATCACAGTTGTAGGGGAGAAAGACAGAAAGACCATGCATAGCCTAACTAGGATACCTATTATGATAGAAACATTAAGAAAAGGATGGAATGAGCAGATTGAGTTCAGATTTCTTTCTGCCTTAGCTCTCTATTCTGTTGAAAAAGTATTTGCTTGTACTTTGTTGTACTAGCAGAAAATGTTAATTGACTTAAACTTAGAGCAAGGCTCATGTTGGTCACGAAGATAACCTGTATTGCAGATTGGGAAAGGGCCATGTACTCAGCCTAGAGAAGGGTTGTGCAGTTTTACTTTTACTTCCATTTCCAGTTTCTTCTCTCTTCATTTTCTCTTTCTCCTAGATGAGGAAGAAGATGAGGAAGAAGTGTACAAGATGGCCAGTGTGATGGCCCAGTGTGGGGGTCTTGAATGCATGCTTAACAGACTGGCAGGAATCAAAGATTTTAAGCAGGGACGCCACCTTTTAACGGTGAGTTGTGGGCAGTATGGTGGGGACCAGCTTCTCTACACTGCTGTTATTGCGCCACTTGACACTAGAGGGCAGTGTGGTACACTGGAGACTAGTGCAGACCCATGATGGACCTGCCTTTTCCCAAAGTTGAGGTGGTGGTAGTCTTCTTCAATATTTCTAGGTATCAAAGGAACCAGTAGCTTTCCCCTAATATCTGTTCTGTGCTAATCATCACTGTTTAATAATTGCCTTTCAAATAGATTTTATAACTTATTTCTCCTGTCATAGGCTTTTGTTTGGAGGGTCTTCTGTCTCACTAATCAGGGGATTCCAGTGGCACCACAAAGATTTCACTAATATCTTTACCTTCCAGGGTGTACAAAGACAAATACTCTTGTGTCATTTAAATGGCCTGTCTGCTTCTCGGCTTCCATAGGCTATGTGTGTTATGATGTTCTGTCTGCTCCAAGATCAGAGTCTTGGTTGGTGCTGGATTTCCCCAGGATGGTGGGACACCACATAATCTATTCAGAGCCACCCTTACTGCCATCATGTAGGGGTAGTAGAGGGAAGTCTGGGGAATTGCCGTTTAAGATTCTGACCTGGAATGTGATCCCAGCCACTTTACCGTGCCATTTAAGGGTCACCTCTCCTTGCACTTCAGGAGGAGTTCCTGCTGATTGAGATGTTCTCTTAGACACTCAGGTTTGCACATTTTTACACACGTGGGTGCTCTCATGGGTCTGAAGTGGCCTTTCTTTGCAGGTGCTGCTGAAGCTGTTTAGTTACTGTGTGAAGGTGAAAGTCAACCGGCAACAGCTAGTCAAGCTGGAAATGAACACTCTGAATGTCATGCTGGGAACTTTGAACTTGGTAAGTTTGCAGGCCACAGATGATGAAGATGGGGCTTGGCAGTCCTGAGTGAGAGAACTCAGCTCTAGGCCTGCTCCTTCAGCTCTCTCCTGATAGCTTACACTCATGCTGCTCCCCTGGTACCCCAGAGCTTCCTGACCCTTTGCTGGGTGCAGAGGAGAGACCAGGAGCAGAATTCTGTAGAGCAGACCCAGTACTGCAAGACAGTAGTGCCTCTCTCCTCGATAGCCTAGAATGAGGCCCGGAATGCCACATTGCTGCTGTCTCTCACACATGCAAATGGGCACACACATACGTACACACAGACACACACACACTCTCACACTCTCTGGGCTCTGAGACTATGAAAGGCAGCGGAGGTCACTAACAATGAGTGGTTGTGATTGTGTCCTAAGAATCACGGGTTTCCTCCTTCAGGCTCTGGTAGCTGAACAAGAAAGCAAGGACAGCGGAGGAGCAGCTGTGGCTGAGCAGGTGCTGAGCATCATGGAGATCATTCTAGATGAGTCCAATGCAGAGCCGCTGAGTGAAGACAAGGTGAGTGGGGTCTGATCTATAGTGTGGCTCATGGACCTGAGAACCAGCAATGAGCTTGTCTAGACCTAGCTGAGCTCAGCCCAGAATGGCTGAACTCACTCATGTTAGGACTGACCAGGCCCTACTTAGGCTGATGTCATTGTGTTGAGCCTGAGACCTTTGCATTCAGGGGAAACAAAGCTACCAAGGATGTTCTTTGAGTCTGAAGGTGCTCATTAATGGAACCCAGGCATGACCTGGATGACTAGGCAGTGCTGTAATTCAGCCCCTCACTTGACAGTTGAGAGGTGATGTGACCAGTGCAGTCAGGTCTAGGGGTTAACATCAACCCACACTGCAGTCTCTTCTGTCTGCACATGGGCTTCCTGCCTTCTAGGGCTGGTGATTGGGCTAGGCCTGTGCCCTCGGGAGTATCTAGCAGTCTCCATTCTCCTGGGGAGCAGGATGTTGTATTGGTGTAGTTTGGCCACTGGAAACCCAGGCAGCTTATTGTTCCCCAGCAAACACTGAGGAACAGTTCTGTCTGGTGAGAATGGCTGACTTTGGGGGTCAGGTCTTGGCTACAGCCCCCATCCTGACTTCTGTCCTCTTCTCTTGTAGGGCAACCTCCTCCTCACAGGTGACAAGGATCAACTGGTGATGCTCTTGGACCAGATCAACAGCACCTTTGTTCGATCCAATCCTAGTGTGCTCCAGGGCCTGCTGCGTATCATTCCCTACTTGTCCTTTGGAGAGGTGGAGAAGATGCAGATCCTGGTGGAGCGCTTCAAGCCATATTGCAGCTTTGAGAAGTATGAGCAAGCCTGGGAGGCATGCCCACAGAAATCCCAAACTAGCTTTGTGAGGCTGAGCAAGAGTCACCTGGGTTTTTGTTGAGTGTTTTGTGTCTATGATCTGGAATTTAAGGGACTCTGTCTAATGGTGTGGCAGTCACCAAATCACATTACAGCAAAGCAATATGGGAAGGGTATGAGAAAAGGAAAGGCTAAAGATGCAGAAGAACAAGAAAGCTTGGGCCCAGGGTAGGCAAGAGGAGAGTGGCAGGTTCCTGGTCTGTGGTCTCTTTGTCCTGTAGGAGTATAGACTGAATCCTCTAGCTGGCTCACCTAATTGTTACCCAGGAGAGTGATGTGAGCTCTGCCTTTATGCTGGGACCTTTGATTCTTTCCTAGATACGATGAAGACCACAGTGGGGATGACAAGGTCTTCCTGGATTGTTTCTGCAAAATTGCTGCTGGAATCAAGAACAACAGCAATGGGCACCAGCTGAAGGATCTCATCCTACAGAAGGGAATCACCCAGAATGCTCTAGACTACATGAAAAAGCATATCCCCAGTGCCAAGAAGTAAGGCTCCCTCTCTAGGGTTTTTGAACCCCCTCCTCATGCATAGATGTTTTTCTCCGCATCTTAGTGTGGTGCTTCCTGTGTATCTCATGCCCTGTGCCCTTCCCCCTTCAGGGGTCTGTCTAGTGGACACTCAGCCACTGTAATTCTGAGGCTTTTCTGCTTCTGTTCAAGTGCTCATTTTTTATCTGACTTCTTAGCTGGGTTTGTCCTTAGTGACCCCTCATTACATTGTTGAAAGATCCTGTTTTCAGCAGCAGATGTTCAGCATTGCTTCCTGACTGACTGCTCGTGTGCCCTTGTCTGTTTTGTAGTTTGGATGCTGACATCTGGAAAAAGTTTTTGTCTCGCCCTGCTCTGCCATTTATTTTGAGGCTTCTTCGGGGATTGGCCATACAGCACCCTGCCACCCAGGTGAGTGACCAGTGTGTCTGTGGACCTCATTCTGCAGCAGGACAGGTAACAGGAGGGAATTATAAACAATCTGTGTACAACTGGAAAGTCACCCTGTTACATGAGGCTTCTAGGGTGGGACCCCTCAGCTCTTGTAGTTCTCTGTGCAGTGTGAGTCCCACAGTCTTAAGCAGGGCTCAGCACGCTGCAGCTGAATTGAGAGTTCAGACTGCCGGTTCGTATTACTGGCCACTTCAGTCACTTGGATGTTTGGAACACCATTTCCACTGTTTTCTGCTTTGCCTCAGACAGCTGACAACTTTGCAGTCCACTCCTGATCTCTCAGCACTGTTGATAATTGCTCATGGATCCCTGCTCATCCCAGATGGATGACGTGGGCTGCAAGCCTTCTTTCCGTTTAGATACCTGTAGATTCCTGGGCAGTAATTCTTTGAAGAAACATCTTGCTGAACTTCAGCATGTATTAAAACCAACAATGACCTTGGTACTGAGTCTCTCTTCTGCCCTTGCATAGTGTCCACATTCATCTGTGCACCTCCACAGACGTCTTCCTGCTGAGCTCTCCAGTTGTGTAATGTCATGAAGGTGGACCCATGGAATATATAACCTTGGGATTGGCTTTTTTCGGTCATTAGGATTTTCTGAAGATTCTTGTGGATCATTGTGTTCTTTCTGTTGCTGCATAGTGTCCTGTCATAGGGTGCAGTCCAGTCTGTAACCACCCACCTGTTAAAGGACACCTAGTCATTTCCCATTTGGAGCATTACTTAGCAAGCTGTTGTCATTTAGGGGCAAGTTTTGTTTGAATATTTTTGTGGGAATTTTTGTTTTTGTCTTTTTCTGGGGCAAATCCCCAAGAGTGTGTAGCTAGTGGGATAGTAGCTGATGGGTAGTTGCTAGTGAGGTGGTACCTACATGTTTAGTTTATAGGAATTTGCTAGACCAGCAGTGTGGTTCAGTAAGTAATTAAAACATTTACTATGTCAACCTTACCTTCTGAGTTACATTCCAGAATTCATACAGGAATGGAAAACTGGCTAGGATGGTTTTCCTCTGCCCTCCACACACATGCCCACACTCACACTGACACACACACACACTCCACTGTCCTCCACACACGTGCCCACACTCACACTGACACACACACACTCCTCTGTCTTCCACACACGTGCCCACACTCACACTGACACACACACACTCCTCTGCCCTCCATACACATGCCCACACTCACACTGACACACACACACACTCCTCTGCCCTCCATACATGTGCCCATACTCACACTGACACACACACACACTCCTCTGCCTTCCATACACATGGCCACACTGACACACACACACACACACACCAGTTACACAAAGAAGCTGCCAGACTTCTGGAGTAGCAGACCTGCTTTACATTTCTGGCAGCAGTGCATGGGTGGCCCAGTTCTCTTGTCTTTCTGCATTTGTGGCTATGTTTACCGTAGCCACACTGCTAAGCATGGTAGTGCCTGGCTGTGGTTTGACTTGCATTTCCCTGGTGGTTAATGATGTCACATTGCCTTTCTTGTGCTTTGTCCGTATCTTTTCCATAAAATGGCTCTTGTATCTTGACATTTTCTAGGTGGGTGGTATAAAGTTTAATGCTGAGTTCTGAGAATCCATAGAATTAAATCTTTTGCTTTTAAAATGTTTTTGCATTGAATATAGTTCTGCATTTGGCAGCCCGTTTGGCAGCACCTCAAAAGTGTAGTGGCTCAGTCATAAACAGTGAAGGTCTTACTCAAGTCTCTATCATTACTAAACTGTCTCCATCCAGTAGATAGCTACAGTTGATATGTTTTCATAGTAAATTTTTGTACACATTGCTTCCATTTCCTTATAGCAGCTGTATTATTTTGCATAAGATACCAAGGAACAGCTGTGATTTGACCAAAGGCAAAATGTGATGGTTCTTCTCATGATACTGTGCAGCTCTAGCTGGCTGAGTCTTTCCTGTAAAGCTCAGGCTAGCCTCAAACTCCAAGCAGTTCTCCTGCCTCAGCTCCAAGTGCTCTGATCACAGGTGTGCACCACCATAGTCAGCTTAGAAGTATGAGTCTCCCTCCAAGGGCAGTACCATGCACACTGCAAGAAATTAAAAAGATGATGAATGTGTGCTGGGCTTTTGTCGTGATCCAGGTGAAGCAACTTAGTGGACGCACTTAGCAGAGACCTGGGAGGGGTTTAACTGGATTTAGAGAGAAGGACTTGGTAACTTTAGCACTCTGCCCAGTGCTTTGGTCTAGGGATGAAGGGGATGGTTATTCCATCAAAGGTGGAGGAGTGGGGGAGGGATGATACACAGGTCCCACATGTGTGGGCCGCCCTTCCTGTTTGTGTGACCTACCTTCGTGTGGACAAGGTCTTGTGGTTTCCCTACCCCTACTCGACACATGTCTGTCCGTGTATGCACATGCAGGCTCACAGTGAACACTTAGGGTGCTGAGTTTGGGGTGTGGGTGCCTGTGGAAAAGTTTGCTAGGTCTTAAACATGGGCTCACTCAGCATTTAGTTAGGAACAGGAGGCATGAGAGGACATGCAGTTTGCTGAGGTGTGGGTTTGTCGTGTTCCTACAGTGAGGGTGGATTTATGAGGTAGTGAGTGATCTGAGGCAGCAACTCAGGCTTTCACCTCTCAAGTGGACTCTGTTGTTGTCAGTCTTCATCACAAATACAGTAAACTCCCCTCTAACTTGTGATGGCGAGGCTTTCAGTGACTCTTTGAGACCACCCACCACGCTCTTCTGCCTTGGCCCCGAAGCCAGCTCTACCAAGCACAGGGTTGCTGGCTATCTAACTTTTTGTCTCTCCACTCCCACATGCTGAGTTTTACTGCTAGTATCTTGTAGACTGGGAGGGCAGCCGCCAGATTGATGGCTGCAGACATTGTGTGCATAACTTAAGGGGTTCCTGGGAATTTATGGCCCTGCTAGGTGTTTCCAGTTCTTATCTGGAGCAGCTTTTGTTGGCTTCCTCTTGACAGGCACAGTGCTTCCCATGCTGCCTCACTTCCACCCTTACAGCTGCCTTGACACTCTCCTCCCCATTCTGTGTGTCAGAATACTGGAGCTGGTGAGTGCACTGACTACCAGTTAGAGGCCCTGGCAAAGCCAGACCTTCCAGATGCATCCTCTGCAGTGGAGAATCTCAGGCTCTGACCTCTGAAACCATTGACACAAACGTGCACTTGGGCTGATTGCGAAGTATTGACTGGGCCTGGATGGCAGGCTCCTTCCATAACTGGATGGGTTGTGCACACTGGCTGATGGTCAGAAGCTTTGCCTGAGCCTTGGTGGAAGGAAGACTGCCTCTGTAACTACATACATACATCTCACTGATTCTCTTTTTGCAGGTTCTCATTGGCACGGACTCCATCACAAACCTGCATAAACTAGAGCAGGTGTCCAGTGATGAGGGCATTGGGACCCTGGCTGAGAACCTGCTGGAGGCCCTGCGAGAGCACCCTGATGTGAATAAGAAGATTGACGCGGCCCGCAGGGAGACCCGGGCAGAGAAGAAGCGCATGGCCATGGCCATGAGGCAGAAGGCTCTGGGCACTCTGGGCATGACGGTAAAGCCTCTTCTCTGAGTCTCCACTGTGGACAAGGTGCTCACAGCTAGACTAATGTGCTTCCCAGCAGAGCTGGTCATGATGTATGAGGGCTGCACAGGGGAAGAGGCAGAGGTAGCTGTGCTGGGCACTTCCAGATGTGGCTGTTGCCATACCACACTCAGAGTGACCTGGCAAACAGTAAAAGTGGAATACTTCACTGTATATCCAGGATTTGATGTGTGCCAGACACTGCAAGAACCTCATATGTTTATTTATATGGTCTTATGAAATATATATATTTAGACCCTCAAGTGGTCCTGTGGCTTGACATTGTCATACCCATTTTCAGATAAAGAAGTGAAACCCATGGGCCATGGCACACAACTACTAAGTGTAGACAGGACTATGCACAGGGTTTGATCATCACAAAGGGCTCTGTTGTCCTACTTTGGAGGAAATGGTGGCCCTGGAAGAGCCTTGTCTTAACAAGCAAACTTGTGTGTCAGTAATTTGACACTTGCTAGGAACAGTAGATGATCAGAACACAGGGGCCCTTGGCAGCTGAGATGTGGTGGGGCTGGCACAGACCACAGGGGCTTTTCGGTAACAAGTGGCAACATGGCAGGATGCCAACTTCCCACTACTTGGTGGTGTCTGCTTCAATGGCCCCTCAATGAATCCCAGGGCTTTCCTCAATAGAAGGCAGTAGAGACAGCAGGTGTAGCGCACTTGCCACTTGCCAAAGCTGATAAGGCCCTAGTTCACCCCTCTCAGCACAGCAGAAAGGTGCTCCTCTCTACACATTGTTTCTTTATGTCTGTATGTGGTCATCTCAAGCCAGGGTGAGAAGGCATATGGGGATTCTCTTATGACATGCAGCCTGTGTTGCCCTCCAGACAAACGAAAAGGGCCAGGTGGTGACCAAGACTGCACTTCTGAAGCAGATGGAGGAGCTGATAGAGGAGCCAGGCCTCACATGCTGCATCTGCAGGGAGGGGTACAAGTTCCAGGTAGGCTGGGCAGCCGTACATGCTCTGACTGGTGGTAGCACAGCCAGGCTCTGTGTCTAGACTTGCTAGTCTCCTGCAAGGCATTTTGTACTGAGATAGGCTTGTGCTTGAGGGGCTAACACAAGGGCCAGCTGCTGGCTTTGTAGGCAGGAAGGCAAACTGATCTGAGCATGAGCATTGTTGGCACCTGAAGAGACCACCTTTTGGCACCCTCTGTCAATGCTAGGGCACTTGTCTTTAAACCCTGTTAAAGGCCCCAGTTGATGGATAGGAATGCAAAGGACATGTGGCTAAGCCAGAACTCCAGCTGAGGTTCTATTAATCCCAGGCCTGGGGACTTCAGCTCATACTGCATTGCTTCTGTACAGGTCAACCTTGAACAAATAGAGCCTTACTTTCTAAGTGTGTCCAAGTGAGGTGACACCTGGAAGGAGCAGTGGAGAGGTGGCCTGTTTGCTTTCTGACAGTAGCAGGAGAGCCATCTTCCTCTTTAGCCCTGCTTTGCTCCAGACCATGGAATGACAAATGTCTGGTTGATGTAGCTACCTGACAGCATTGTAAAGCAAGTGGCCATTGAGACAATGTGTATTTCCCTTCTCGAGAGATGAATCACAGACAGTGATGGCCTAGGCTTGGATCTCTGCCCCTCCCAGCCCCCACATTGAATTATTTATAACAGAGGTTTGGGGCTGGGAGTGTAGTTCAGTGGTAGGGTGCTTGCCTGCCATGCACAAAGCCATAGCTTCCATTCCTAGAACCACACACACAGAGAAGTTTATTTAGCTCATGGTTCTGGAAGTTCCAGAGTGGGATCTGCTAGGTTTCTGTTAACCCCAAAATGGGACTTTCATGACCTAATCACATCTTAGACATTCTAGCACCTCTCAATACTGTCCACAAGGAATCGAGCCTCACATGAGTTTGTGGCAGCAACAATACTTGCACTGGAGTGACCACTTTCCGGTTTGAAACCCATCTGAAGGGAGATGCTCAGTTCCTCATGTCTTGTTAGCTTTCTGCACAGCTTGGCTGAGAATTTCTTTTCTGTGTTGTCCTTGCAGCCCACAAAGGTCTTAGGCATTTACACCTTCACCAAGCGGGTAGCTTTGGAGGAGATGGAGAATAAGCCCCGGAAACAGCAAGGTTACAGCACTGTGTCACATTTCAACATTGTGCACTACGACTGTCACCTAGCTGCTGTCAGGTAAGTGTTGGCTCTTGCAGGGTGACTCCAGCTGACCTGGACCTGTGTTGCTTCAGATGAATGGACAGGGCTCAGGGCTCTGGGCTACTGGGCTTAGAGTTTCTAACTCTGAGGCTTTAAGCCTGCTTTTCTTATCTCCAAACAGTAGGGTGTCTACCTTACCCCCATAGACCCATGAACTGTATGTACCATATGAGGAACTGTGTTTGGCTTTGGTTGTGTGGCCTCAGCCAAGGCTGGTGGAAGCAGTCCTGCTTGCCTGAATTAATGAAGCAAACACTTACCTATGGAGTTTACAAATGGCTAATTTTCTCCCTAGGGCCGGGGCTGGTGTTAGCAAGCTCTCAGCAGTCAGGCCCCTCATTTCCAGATTAATCCCAGCAGTTCCTTGTCCCTGCTTTCCTCCCCATCCAGATTGGCTAGAGGCCGAGAAGAGTGGGAGAGTGCTGCCCTGCAGAATGCCAACACCAAGTGCAATGGGCTCCTTCCAGTGTGGGGCCCCCATGTTCCTGAGTCAGCTTTTGCCACTTGCTTAGCAAGGTGAGTATTGAGTGTTTTCAAAGCAGAAAGGGGGGCAGTTTCCTGGACTCTTTAGTGGGAATCCATGCCTGTACTAACCACAGAGCTGTTCTGAGCAGATATGGCTGAGGAATAGGGTTGACTAAAGTGACCCACTGAGGCAAAACCGGTATCCTTAGTTTCTTGGGTTCCATGTAAAATTTCTCATTAGCTTTCCTCCTGTAACAAATACCCAGGACCTCTGATTTAGGGTCAGAATCTCCCAGAGTTCATGGCTATGGTCTATGGCTGTAGTGTTTTAATTATGAAAGCATCTGGGGGTAGGGCTGGAGTTTCTTCTAAAGCCTCTCTGTTTCACATACTAGACTTCAATAGCTGAAACTTTTCTGGTTTCTTGTGTGTTTGGGAGGCCTTGTGGAATTCTAATTTAAAGTCTAGGGGTATAAGGTACTTAGTTCACCAAACTCCTGGTGGTAATGATGGCAGAGTGATGGTGGTGGTGGATAGCATACTCAGCTGTCTACTGTGTTGCTGCTGCTGCTGCACACGTGGAAAACTGGGCCATAAGTGGAGTCATTTAGCCAGAGCCATTCAGTTAATAAGAGGCAGAACCGATTGTATATTGATTTAGAAAGGAAAAAAAAGAAAAGCATAACAATATAGAAGGATAAAAAAGATCATTTTTAAGGATAAATTACCTGTCACCAGAATGAGTAAGTTCACATTTCTCCATGTGGCCATGGCATCTGTTAGTTAAGAAATGAGTCCCCAAAGTGGTAGTCTCTTGTCCACATTGAGAACATCATGTGCAGTCACAGCAGCAGCAATGTCCTAGGGTCTGTCCTGACGGCCCCCTCTTGACCTCTACAGTCAGTGGGCTGGGGTGACCAGAAGAAGAGCTCTGTACTCCACCCCAAGCTTTCACCAGGAGTCTGGCTTCCATGTCATGTTCGCTCTGCTTCTCCCTAGGCACAACACTTACCTCCAGGAATGTACAGGCCAGCGGGAACCCACGTACCAGCTCAACATCCATGACATCAAACTGCTTTTTCTGCGCTTCGCTATGGAGCAGTCATTCAGTGCGGATACTGGTGGGGGTGGCCGGGAGAGCAACATCCACCTGATCCCGTACATCATTCACACTGTTCTTTACGTCCTAAACACGTCAGTATCCTGTGGCCCCCAGATGCTACCTTGGCTGACACTCCCTCTCTGCTTAGCTAGACCCCCAACCTTTACTGAGGAAGTTGTTTGTTTGTTTGTTTGTTTGTTTTTTCTGAGGAGGGTTTTTGACCTACTGTTCTGAGGGTTGCACAGAGTACAGCCGTGTGGGTGACTGACTTCCTTTGCAGAGCTGCCCCTCCCCACTGTGGTCAGTAGGAGCTCTGGTGTTGAGCTGGTCTAGAGAAGGGGCGGGGATTAGAGAAGCTGCTGCTTCCACGTCTCACACACAGATGAGGGACCGTGGATGAGAGTCACATCATGTTAGTGGGAGCACACAGCCAGTACAGCTAGCTGTAGGCTTCTGGTGGGATCAAGGCTGCTGTGTGAGTGCAGCACTGGCTCTCCTGACCCGTCAGTTATGCTTCTGGCAAGGATGGGGAGGGTGGGGGAGTATTAGGAAAGCAACTGATGAGGAATGTGGCCAGGAAGAAAGAGCTGTTTGTGTCTGAGGAGCTGGAAATAGGGCATTGAAGAAGCCTCTGAGGGGCAGAAGCTCTTCCACTTACAGCCAAGCTTGGAAGCATGTGAAGGTTTTAGACCTGCCTGCAGATCCTTCTCTGCTTTAGTAGGCAGAGCTCCTGCCATCGGAAGGCTGGGCACAGTCCTCCCTCTCAGCTGCCATGCTACTGAGGCACCAGAGCAATTGGCTCTTGTTCTTTCCCTGATGACAGTTTATTTTCCCTTCCTCCCTTTTCCTTGTGAGATAAGTCTGACCTTGAGATTGCAGGCTTCATTGTTAAAATCTCAGGGCAGGGCTCGGCTCTTGATAGCACATGACATCATTTGCCAAACACCCTGACTGTCAGAAGAGACACCTGGCATTGCCAACAGCATAAGCATCCTACTGTCTGGACACTGCTACAGGCCCCAGCAGTGCTAATTGCCAGTGTTCTTGGGGCCCTGACAAAGACTGGGTTTTGCAAAGACATGCCTTTTGGCAGCTATTTGCTAGAGTGGACTTCTCAGACAGAGACCCAGTGAGGAAAATGCTTCCCAGGATTGACCTAGCCATATGGAACTGGTGACTTCAGATATCAGCTCTGTTGTAGTTGCCTTGAGCAAGCAGGGTCTCCTTTTCAGTCACAGACTGTTTCCTTTGCTAGCCATTGGACAACGGCATGAGCTTGATCATAAGGCAGTTGGGCCTCTCATGGAACATTTACACACAAAAGCAAGTGTGCTGTACTAGTGAGCCAAACCTGAACCTGAGAAGAGCCTGCCATGGCCAGAAGTCTGAGGTTCCCCACAGGGATAGAGAGCTAGTTAGGGGCTCCAACTGGGTCTGGGCATGCCCATTTTGCAGGAGCAAAAGGAAGCAGGGTATCTTTGCACCATCCCCCTGCATCTATCTATAGCTACTGACTACGGATTTGGGTGGTGTTTTGTCTTTCCTCATAGATAAGCACCAGTAGGTTATAGGGACCCTTGTGGAGATTCTTGGCCTCTGTGTGGGTCCTGGCCATTGATGAGGAAAGTGTAGAGTTGATGACAGACTCAAGAACCAGACTCAGTGCTCAGTCTAGTCTTTGCTTGGCATAGAGCGTGGATCCTAGTGTTGTAGTTTGCTCTCCTGAACAGTGGACTGGCGGATCTCGTCTCTTAGGCCTATTAAATGAGATGAGCCATGTGCAGCGCTGAGAACGATACCCGCAGTCAGTGTGCCACGGTCATCAGCATACAGTTCGGGCAAGCAGCAGCTCCTTGCCCAGAAGAAATTGATGATAGGAGTGAAGGACGGGCCATGAGCAAACAACTCAAAACAGGAAGCCTGGGTGCTGGGGGCACATCATCACAGCAGGTTCATGGAGAAGGTGGGCTGTAGACATGTCAGGGAACCCACTCTTCAGCACTATTGCTTACTGACTTGGTGACTCTGATAAGTCACCTCCCTTCCCTGGGCTTCTAGAACAATTATGACAAGTCCACATCAGAGAGTTGATAGCCATTCCCTGTGCAAAGAGCCAGGAGGTGTTGGGGACTGTTGAAGTGATACAGTCATGGACTGAGCGGCTTTAGAAGGCCTGGGTTGCTAGAGAGGAGTGGGTAGCGGGAAGCACAAGCCAGAAGATTGTCCGGTGTTAGTGTCACCTTGGTGGTTCCTGTCCCTTCCCCGCTGCCATCTGAATTCTTTTCCTCCAGAACCCGAGCCACGTCCCGGGAGGAGAAGAACCTCCAAGGCTTCCTGGAGCAGCCCAGGGAGAAGTGGGTAGAGAGTGCCTTCGATGTGGACGGGCCTCACTACTTCACCATCCTGGCCCTGCATGTTCTACCCCCTGAGCAGTGGAGAGCCACACGTGTGGAGATCCTACGCAGGCTGCTGGTGGCCTCGCATGCCCGGGCAGTGGCTCCAGGAGGAGCCACCAGGTCAGTGATTGTTTTGGGAAGCTGCACCATTAGCCATCTTCCTGGTGTTTCCAGGTCATGTGATTTGTGCCTGTTGAAAGTGTGCTCATTTGACTTGGCTCTCGACTCTGGCTCCAGTCATCACCCTAAGAGTCTGGACTGGTGGCTGACAGTTGTTTGAGCCCCTCTGGATCCCCTCTGGGTCCCCTCTGGATCCCCTCTGGGTCTTGTGTCCAGCCACTAGAAAGGTGAATCTGTTTCTATCTGTAGCAAATTCAGAAAGGAAGACAGCTAGGCCTCAGGGGATATGGCTGATGAGGCAGTTAGGACAGCAGCGAGGCTAAGCCAGGGAGCCAGACTTTCTGGCTCTTGCTGGCTTTGGTATAAGCCAGGAAGGTTTCAGTACTGCTGGGGCTGGAACTGAGGATTGGGATTTCTTGTCTAGTGACTAAAAGCTTGTCCTTTTTCTTCCTTCCTGTCTCATCTGCCCCACCCACCTCAGGCCTCCTAGACCCTTTGCAATCATATGTGCACCAACCGAAGAGCACATGCAGGGACTGTGGTCCTTGTGCCCTTGGCTTTGTAGTTTGGATCAGATGGGGTTTATTGGAAGGAGCCATCTCCAAGGAGTCAGAGCCTTCCTCCCAACTTCTCTGACAATGCCCCAGTGGTCACACACACAGAACAGACTCGGCCACCATGTGGGTTGATGGTGGCCCTGAATGGTTCCTGCCCCCTGGGGAGCTGCACCACAGCATGTGACCTGGTATCTTATTCCTACCTATAGATTACCAGGTGCCCCCTATAGTCCTGTTGTAGTTTCTAGACTCAGGTTGCTTCCATACTTGGGGGGTCTCCCTTCCAGCCATGGAGAAGACATGCCCTGTGAGACAGTAGTACCCGAGTTGGCCCACCTGAGACTTTAGCTCTATTAGCTCTGGCACTTGATGTCCCCGGAGTGACCAGTTTGCCACTGTCCTGTTCAGTCCAGCTGGGCCAAGTGGAAAGGAGTGAGTTGTTAGATCCTGCCCCATTCCAAACACATCCTGTCTAAGACGCCCAAGAACCCTAGCAGAAATGGTTGGCGAGCTGCCGGCAATCAGACGCTGAAGTTGTTAAGTGAGACAGGAATTACATTCATAGCACACAGGATGCCCACTTGCTTACCAGGCAGACTTCCACAGTGGGGTAGAGGCTGAGCCCACCTGGACAGACTGTTCTGTCAGCCAAGAGTGAAACTCATTCCTGTCCCAGCAGTTAAGGAAAAGCTGATTGGATCATGGCTTAATTAGGAACCCAGCGTGAGCTGCATTCATGCACTGCCATTTTCTATATGGCAGTTTAGTCACCTTTCCTAATTAGCTGTAAATAATTAAGCTGGGCAGGGTCACCCAAGACTCAAACTCGCCGAAACAGGGCAGCCACATAGAGGGCCAAGTCCAGCTGTTGTCAAGGCTCCAAGCCTGCTGCTTGCCAGACAGACTAGAAAAGGTGCTGAGGGCTTGCCCAGAATTGAGACACTCCTGAAGGAGAGGCCTTTCAGCCAAGGGCATGTAGAAGGTATCTCTCATTCTGGTGTTGGGTGCTATCATTGGCAGCAGGTTCTGTCTGAAGACCTGTACATTTTGGGGAAGGAGACAATAGCAGATACACAGAGTAGCTTAAAGAGCTGGGTGTAGCTCAGTGGGTAGAGCACTTGCCTAGCAAGTTCACTTCCCAACAACAGCAACACACACACACACACACACACAGAAAGAGAGACACAGAGGGGAATAGCTCAAGAGAAGCTAATAGCTTCTGCATGTTTAACATTTCAGCAAAATGGATTCAGCAGATATTTTAGCCTAGAAGTTGCCCAGGCTTCCACAGGTCCTTACCCTCAGACCCATCTTACAGCTGTGCCCCACCTCCTCCCAAGCTGGTGGGCAGGAGGGGCATAGCAGAGACTACAGGTAGCACATGCCAGCAGATTCGTGCTGCTGACAGAGTGTGGCTGGCTGCTCTCCTCGTAGGCAAGCCCTAAGCTAAAGCAGTAGTTGCTGCTGAGCTCTCTGCTGCTTGTCTGTGCTCATAGGATATGTACCAGAGTGTTGTGCGATGTAGAAGGTGACCTTAGGTCTTGACGGGGGCTCATCTGGCCTTTACTTTCCATAGCCATAAATGAGATCTCTCCTTGTGCTGGAGTAGTCTGCCCCTTCAGAGCCCAGTGGAATCATCCCTTACAAGGGGGATATCTACTAGAGGCTTACTACAGGGACTTGCCGGCCTTCAAGCCTGTGCCAAGTCACTCAGATGCTGATGACACTTGATAGAGACAAAGGGGTGTGTGAGTGGCTCTGAGCTTACCCTAGGATTTGGGAGGTATTGAACAGTCCTAGACATCACTGTTGCTCAACTCTGATTTTCTACCAGATTGCTGGTTTTCTGCAGAGCACATGTTTGGTTGCTTTGGTTGTAGTAGATTTCTCCTGGCGGCAGGTAAAAGCTGAGTGAGAACCTTCTTTATCCTTCTTCATTGTTAGGGACCACTACACCTGGGGGCTTGGGAGGGACAGAGTACAAGGGAACACGGGGATGCTTATGCTTAGGTTAGAACTTTTGAGGGCCACGTTTACCTGTGTCTCCCTGTTCCTGCTACTCCAATTAAGAGCAGTGCTAAGACTGTCAGGTGGGTCCATGCAGCAGCCCTGGGAGCCAGGGATTTCTGGCCATGTGCTGCAGCTTATGGGCCCCCTCATTCCCCAAGTACCATGTTCCATCCCTGCAGGGTCCTTACAGCTGTCTCTGCCTTCCTTTTCCAGGCTGACAGATAAGGCAGTGAAGGACTATTCTGCCTACCGTTCTTCCCTGCTCTTCTGGGCTCTTGTCGACCTCATTTACAACATGTTTAAGGTAAAGAAGCCTTCCCAGCTCAGCCAGTTCCAAGAGGTGTGGAGTGTGTGCCTCCTTGCCCAAACCCCATTGGTGTTCTGAGGCTCCTCACTAGTTTTGGATTTTGCCCTTGAGAAGCCAAAGGTCTCCACTTAGGGAGAGGTGAGCATCTTCAGCTCAGACCTGCACATGCAGCTGTTTGCAGCTGAGACCACTTTGTCCATGCACCCTCCAAGCAGTGAGCTAAGCATGCTGACAGCCTTCTCACTCTTGTCCTTGCCCATAGGTAACACTTTCCTCTTTGTGAATCTGCCCTACATTGCCCCACCTTAAGTAGAATGCCCTGCTCACTATCTGCTTGGGCCCACATGTCTTAGGAGGGTTGGTGTGTGGGGTGAGCCCTGTGATTATGAGTGGAATGGTTCAGTCAGAGATGCCAATTGTCTTAGTTTTGGAAATTGAAGTGTGGGGAAGGCCCATATTGCAATTCTGGGTTCAAGTGGAAAATTGCATATACAAAGAAGGGCTCATGGAGAGTAACTAAGGCCAGTAGGCCCTGGAGGTAGGGCCGCCTTGCTTCCAGGAAAACACTGGTGCGTGTTGGATGGACTTTTCACAGGCCTGAGATGGAGGTAGAGGGTCAGCTGCATTCAATTAGTCACTGGCCCCATGTCCCACTGGTTTTTGTAGAAGGTGCCCACCAGTAACACGGAGGGCGGCTGGTCCTGCTCTCTGGCTGAATACATCCGCCACAATGACATGCCCATCTACGAAGCTGCCGACAAAGCCCTGAAAACCTTCCAGGAGGAGTTCATGCCAGTGGAGACCTTCTCAGAATTCCTCGATGCAGCAGGTGAGTGCATTTTTCTCTGGGGCAAAGCCCCAGTCTGTTTCAGTGGGAATTGGTTGTTCTCTTCATCTTCACAGAGCAGAAGAAATAGGCACACAGTAGCCACTTCCAGCCATAGGAGAGGTGTTCATTCAAACAGCCCACTTTCTGGATATAGTGGCACATGCCTTTTAATCCCAGCACTCAGACAGAGGAACGCAGATCTTTCTATGGTCTACATAGAAAGTTTTAGGGCAGCCAGGACTACATAGAGAAACCCTGTCTCCAAAAGAAAGAAAAAAAGAAACAACCCACAGATCAGAGAGCTTCCGTGCAGTATCACTGATGTCCGTAGTCCATGAGCTCAAATTACAAACTGTCGGCTTATGGCTCAGGCTCATTGTCAGCTAGCTCTTACAACTTAACCCATTTCTATTAATCTATGTCTTACCATGTGGCTAGTGGCTTTACCTGTGTTCCATTACATCTTGCTCTCTTGGACAGCAGCTCTCAGTGTCTATCTGACTCTGCCCATCTTCCCCTTTATCTATGCTTGGTTTTCCTGCTATAGCTCTATAAGCTGGTTTGCTATAGGCCAAAGTAGTTCCTTTATTATCCAGTAGTAATTAACAGCATACAGAAAGACATTCCATATCAGCTCAGAATTAACAGGAAGGAGACAGGGCACTTGTCTTTCTTGACTCACAGCTGCTGGGCAGATGTGGAAGACTCTGGTCATTAAGTAGGTGCGGACAGGTCAGCAAGGAGACACACGAAGGGCAGCACCTGAGCAGTTGTGCCACAGCTCCTAGAATTCAAGTTAGTTAATTGCACATACTTTGGAACTTACTTGGATTTCATATCTGAAAAGTGATAGGAATAGGCCGTGACTTGGGCTGGGAAAATCAACCTAGGATTACAGATTATACCTCTTAGGTTCCAGACACTGTTGTACCACAACCTTCCACTGATGCTGTCTTAGAAAGGGGAGCTGCTAAGCCAAAGCAGAGGAAACCTGGCCAGCTCCTATTTGTAGCCATCTCCCACTGTAGGAGATTGTGTACAGATATAGGGTAGAGTTCCCCAGCGAATGCTTTTGTTAACATTTCTTCTTATCTCTCTGTCCTCTGGGAAGGAGACCCACGAAAGGCCTGGGATCCTGTCTACATGCATTCTTCTGTTTGTCCAGCATTGACACTCTGTGGGCAACTGTTCTTCATGGCCCAGTGGGAGCTCTGCCGTGGGATGGTGTCTCTGGCCTTCCTGTCTGAGCTGCCCAGACTCCCTTGCTTGCTTGTCTGTTTATTACTTCATAACTCCTTGATCATCCCACCCAGTCTTCCCAGCCTGGCTGTTTTAGCAGGAGGATCACCATTTTTCTCAGTTACTCCTGACCAAGAGCACAGAGCTGTGTCCTCAGTGCTGAGCCCTATGCTCGTCACATGAGAGTGTCATGGTGACCATGAATGTCAGAGCTAGTGGGAGGAGGTGGGCAGGGGTGAAGGACTCACCTGCCTCCAGGCCTGGCACCTTGGCAAGCCCCGGCAGCAGCAAGCTTCTAGCCCCTTTGGGGAAGCTAGCTTTTTACACATGACTTCTTTAAGCTGCCAGAACACCAGACATGCTGTGTTCAAATTCAAGAATAAAATATCTCCATTTATACGGATGCTTAGAAGTGACTTGTTTGGGTACTCATGTTTAACTCAAGACATTAGTGTCTCCTCTGTGTTGTTGAGGTCAGGTGCCTGGCTGGGGACTTGCTGTAGAAGATGTACTGGGTTCTTCTACCACAAAGGCCTCTGTTTAGTCCCATGGCAGGCAGGCGGGCAGGAAGGGCACCCTACTGTCTCTTTCTGAGAACTGAAGAAATAGAGCCCCTGTGCTCTGGCAGCTTGCTTAGGAATCCAAGGGGTGTGGTGGGATTGAAGCCCAGAAGAACCTAGAAGCCTCTGCTTGTTCTACCCTTCCGTCCCAAGCCCATTGGGGTTTGCCTGTCTTTGATCAGCTGAAGATGACAGAGGCCGGGGAGATGGCTCAGCTGTAGACTCCCAGGCAGGCATAAGGACCTGAGGTTTTTTTTTGTTTTTTTTTTTAACACTTTTATTTATTTATTTAATTTTTTGCCTTGGTGTTTGTCTGGAACTGAAACTACAGACAGTTGTGAGCTGCCATGTGGGTGCTGGGAATCGAACCCGGATCCTCTGGTAGAGCAGACAGTGCTCCTAACCGCTGAGCCATCTCTCCAGCCCCCAGGACCTGAGTTTTGATCCCCAGTACCCCATAAAGGCCACTTTATGGGGGTATTGAAGACTGCAGGTACTAGATCCTCCACACAGCTTCCTGGCCTCCCAGTCTAACTAGCCAGCAAACTCTTAAGAACCTATCTTGGAAAATACTGTGAGGACAATGGAGAAAGATCCAGTGTCCGATGTTTACACACAATGGTCACCACCCTGGGGTGGAGGAGCTGTGGCTCAACCAAGAGTGCTTGCCTGGTATGCATGAAGCACTGGGTCAGTCCCCAGCACCACATATCTGGGGCTTGGTTCAAAGGGCATCCTCAGCTACACAAGCTTGAGGTGAGGCCAATCTGGGATCAGAGAGCCCATCAGAAACAGACAACCTCAGAGTTAGGGTTTACAGCCCCTTCACTGACCCCTGGACAGGTCGGAACCCTCTACTCCAGGGAATTCAAACTGGTACCCACTGCGTTGTCTCTGGGTCAGCCACTTATGGAGCAGAGTGTTTGCCACATGGTGCTTACCTCCCTGCCATTGCTGGGATCCAGCAAGTGGTTGCGGAGAGCATGCTTAGCGCAGTATGTTCTGTGAGTGAATAAGACATCTGTGATGCAGTGGGGTTGGGGATGCTGTACAACACTCACACTCACACTCTGTTTCTGCTTCCCAGGTCTTCTGTCAGAAGTCACTGATCCAGAAGGCTTTCTAAAGGACCTATTGAACTCCATCCCCTGACCATCCCCATGGAAATGAGATCGCGGTGACGAGATTGAAGCTAGCTTGCCTTCCTCCCTCGTTTGTCCCTCCGTGTGCATTCATTTCCCAACAGATGCTGTATTAGCACCCCTTCTCCTCCCTCATTTTTTCAACGTGGCTTGGGGTTTGTAGGCTTCCTGTTATATGGTGTGTGTGCGCGTGTGCTTGCGTGTGTGTGTGTGTGTGTGTGTGTGTGTGTGTGTGTGTGTGTGTGTGTGAACTTGTCTGTAGCCCAAGCCATTGAAGGAACTATACATACCCAGAAGCTGTGAGCAGTCCCGGCCAGCTTGAGTGTGCACATCTTGAAATAAATGAATGACTTA
>PVIH01020305.1:0-32873 GCA_004025045.1 Sigmodon hispidus | reverse complement strand
GACAGCCTACAGAATGGGAAAAGATTTTCACCAACCCTACAAGTGATAGAGGACTGATCTCTAAGATATATAAAGAGCTCAAGAATCTAGAGCCCAAAACCTTGAATAACCCAATCAAAAAATGGGGTACAGATCTAAAAAGGGAATTCTCAGCAGAGGAACTACGAATGGCTGAAAGGCATCTGAAAAAGTGCTCTTCATCTTTAGCCATCAGAGAAATGCAAATCAAAACATCTTTGAGATACTACCTAACACCTGTTAGATTGGCTAAGATAAAAGGCACAGATGACAGCCTATGGTGAGAGGATGTGGAGCAAGGGGAACACTCCTCCATTGTTGGTGGGAGTGTAAGCTTGTTCAGCCACTTTGGAATGCAATATGTCGGTTTCTCAGAAAACTGAGAATCAATCTCCCCAAGGACCCAGCAATACCACTTCTGGGTGTATACCCTAAAGAGGCACATTCCCACTCCAAAGGTATTAGCTCAACTATATTCATAGCAGCATTATTTGTAATAGCAAGAATGTGGAAACAACCTAGATGTCCCTCAACTGAAGAATGGATTAACAAACTGTGGTACATCTACACAATGGAATACTACTCAGCAGTAAGAAAAAATGATATCCTAAAATTCACAGGCAAATGGATGGATTTGGAGAATATCCTCCTGAGCGAGGTATCACAATCTCAGAAAGATAAGCAGGGGGTGTACTCACTCATTAGATTAGTGGTCTCTAAACAAACAAACAAGAAAAAAGCCAAGCATGCCCAAGCGGCAAACCACAACCACTGAACAGCTTGGGATCAGAGACACCCTGGACTGACCCTTCGGATCCCACTTCAATTGTAGGAACACCTGACTCACTCTTGAGGGAGGGCGGACAAAACTGGATTTGCCAGGATTGGAGACTGATCCAAGCATTATTGGGTCAGTGGGACCATGGGACTGTCTGCTGCCTGCCTAGGGAGGGGATGGGGAGTTGCGGAGAAGAAAAAAATGACCTGATGTGGTGGGAGGGGGAAGGGACCTTGAATAAGGATATACAGGGATGGAAAAAAAAATTCAGAGGGAAAGCTGAACACAAAGTAAATATATGTGTAGCAATCTTATTTGCATTATCACCCTTGATAAGTCACGCTTATGATTTTTATCTTCTTTATAGTTATTGTTAACTTTTCATCATTTTAAATTCATTTTACTGTTTTTCTTGATAAATACAAAATAAATAAATAAAAAAAGGATTATATATTTGTCTTCCAGTGAAATTGGTGATTCAGCCATTCGTTTTACTGAATATCTGTGTGACCTGGGCAGCAATTCTTCAAGTGCTTTGGGTGTAGCAGTGAGCACAATACACAGAACTCTCTGGCTTCCTGGAGTTTACATTCTAGAAAGTTGGAGTTGAGTCAAAGGTGTAGCCAACAGAAAGTCACAAATGCTAAGAAAAATGTTGGCAGGAAGGTGACACAGCAATTCTGGAGAATGGTATTTATAATCTAATTTTAAACCTTAATTTAATTTTGGTCTAAAGCATTGTACTTGTATTCTTATTTTCTGATACTGGCAGTTACTGAAAATACTTTCATAAGTTGATTTTAAAACTGGCTGTTTAGCTTAGTTGAACTGTGGTCAGAGGATGTGTCTTCTCCAGATGTTCAAGAAATTGCTTGGAGCTAGTGAAGTCATGGTTGTTGGAGAAGAATCTTACAATCACCAGTTAGTTAGACCAGCATAACCTCTAACAACAGTCTATAAACACAAGTCCTTATACCCACAGATAAGTGTAGTCTTCAACCATCATTAAGGAAACTCCTCTTTGTAACAGATGGAGAACACCACATAAAACTACAACCAATAAAAATACAGAGCTGTGGAGTCTCATCCCAGTGGACACATCTGTAAAACACCTCCACCCCAGGCTCAGGGATCATTGCAGAGAAGCAGGTACAAGGGCCAGAGGATCAGGGAGTTTGCTGTGAGATTGTGTCTGCCAGTAGTATCACAAGCTGCACCCATAAGATATCACTATCAGAACTGCTCAAAGGTGAGCTGGCTAGGGATGACACCCCTGGACTGCCGAGGTGGAGGCCTCAGCCCTACACAAGAACTGTGGGAAACTGAGGATTGCCAGGAATGCACAAGGTTGCTCACCCCAGGGGGAGCACACCAGTGCCAAATAATCTGCCCTCGAAGATACATTCAGTGAGCTGTATACTGACCAGGCTGTATTCAGTAACCATAACTTTCATTGTTTTAAAAGCTTTATGTAGTATTCAAAGGTCAATTGTATGTCTGTGAACTGGCGCGTTTATCTTGTTTATTTTTCTTTGACCCTAATTTACTTTTACTCTATTTAGTCTGCTCGTTTGCTTTATTTTAACTCACCTTGATCTGAAAAAGTTGTGGCTTGTTATTTAATTTTAACCTTTGCCATTTTGGAAAAATTTGTCACTTAATTACGTTATGTGTTTTCCTATTTATCTACTCACTCATTAGCCATAAATGTTTGCTGAATGTCTTTGACGTTTTAGGCAATTAGAAATAATTTTATAGGTTAGCATACAAAGTAATGGGTTTTACGGTGTCACTTTCATACATATGTGTCATTATACTTCATTCTTTTTGTTCCCGCCCTCGCTTCCGTTGCCACCTGCCCATCTCTATTTCCTTGCTCTCCCCCAAATAGTTAACCGCTCTGTTTTCCTCTCAAATGTTGTGCTGTTCTTTGTTTTTTTATTTTTTCCCCAACTTAGAACAAACTCAGACACGTTTGGGAAGAACCTCAATTGGGAGTATGAACATCAGATCGGCCTGGGGCAAGCCTGTGGTGCATTTTCCTGATTGACTATTGGTGGAGGGCCCAGATCACCACCACCTTTGGGCAGGTGGTCCTGGAGTATAGAAAAAAGTAGAATAAGCAAGCTAGTGAGCATCATTTCTTCATGGCCTCTGCTTCAGTTCCTGCCTCCAGGTTCCTGCTCTGACTTCTCAGGGATGGAGTGGGATTTAGGAGCTGAAATAACCCATTTTTTTCCTAAGTTATTTTTGGTTATAGTGTTTATCACAGGAATAGAAACCCTAAGACACATTATTGTATTACCTTTGCTTTTTCTCCTTCCCTTAAGATCTTTTTTTTTCAATCTCATGATCTTTTTTCCAGTTTTAATACATACATACACATATCACACCTCTCCTACCACACACATACACACACGTGGTGGAAATGTTCTTTGTATGATGTAAATGAAGGAACTGTTTTGGCCTATGCACAGCACTGTAGAAGTGGGTGGAGAATCAGAGGGCAGGCAGGTAGGAAGGGGTGGAGTTAGTCAGTCTCCATCCGGCCCCTGAAGAAGACAGACGTGTAAGAAATACAGGTGAGCCACGGGCCTAGCCATGTGGTGGGAAGATTAATGGAAATGGGTTGACTTAAGATGAAAGAGCTAGCTAGTAATGTGCTTAAGACATGGACCAAACAGTATTAAGTAATATAAGTGTCTGATTTATTTCTTTGGGGGACAAAAGCCGCCGCGGACCAGGTTGCAAACCTCCGCCGCAGGCCAGGTCACAAAACTCCGGGCCCAAATGGGCCCAGGAAAAACTTTCTACAACACACACACTACCACTTACACATACCTACCACATACCCCACCACAGCCCCCACACCACATACACACACAAACCACATACATACAAAACCATACACACACACACATATGCACACACCACATACACTCCAAACATACATATTCTATACATACACAAACACATATATACACCAATACACACCATGCCCAAACACACACATCACACACACCACACATATACATATATTCAAATTACACACATCGCAAACACACACCATACACACATACACACCACACACTCCCAGACACCATTCTGTAGACTGACTGTACACTCATGATTGTTTCCTTTACATTACAGTAGTTTTCAATTTCAATTTCCTGCTTGTCAGTTTTCTTTTTTTTTTCCTTTTCCATATTTACCACTATTTCTCTCCCTTCCTGCAGCCCTCTCCTTTTCCTTCTTTCCCTCTCTCTCTCTCTCTCTCTCTCTCTCTCTCTCTCTCTCTCTTTCTTTTGTGTGTGACAGAGTCACACCATATAGCCCTGGCTGGCCTGGTATTTGCTCTGTAGACCATTCTGGCCTAGAACTCACAGAGATCCCTCTGCCTCTGCCTCCTAAGTGCTGGAATTAAAGGTGTGCAGCACCAAACCTAACTTGGTGATCAATTCTCGAGGGAATTTTCTTGCACTATTCGGGAAATGCTTTCCTCTGTCTTCAGTTGAAAATGTTTTACCTACACTTTCTCTAAGAGTTTCAAATCCTCAGGTTCTAGATTAATGTCTTGGAGCCACTTTGAATTGATAATTTGCACTGAGAAAGATATGACTTTACTTTCATTTTTTTTTTGTCATATAGAAATGCATTTTCCTAGTATCAAGTAAATAAAGGAAGTTATTTTTCTACAATTATGTTTTTGATAGCTTTATCAAATTAGGTGACTATAGCTATGTGAATTTATTTCTGTTTTTTTCTATTCTATTTATCTACATGACTGCTGTTTTGTTACTATGGCTTTGAAGTATAATTTGTGATCAGATATTGTGACATCTCTAGCATGTACTTTCTGCTAAGGATTGCTTTGGCTATTCAGGGCTTTTTTTTTTTATGAATTGAAGGGTTTGCTTTTATGTTTTGTAAAGAGTGTCACTGACATTTTGATGAAGACTTCATTGACTCTATAGACTAAGTATTTTAAGTACTGTAGCTATTTTCACAGCATTAATTTTTCTATCCCACAAACACACAAGGCCTTTCTAGCTTCTGGTGTCTTCAATTCTGTACCTCCACCCCCATTTCTTTCTTGGTAAGCTAGTCATTGAAATACAAAATTATTAATTTCTACCCTATAAAATGTCTCTGTTATATGTAAGCTTTGGAGTCCTTTGGGTAAATACCCAGAAATGGTATAGCTGGGTCATATGCTAGATCAATTTTGAGTTATTTGAGAAACCTCCATATCAACTTTTTTATAGTGACTGAGCTAGATTACATTCCAACCAGTAGTGTGTAAGATCACTTCTCTTGTTATTTTTTAAAAATTAACAACTGCATCTGACCAGTAGAAGGCTATGGGATCTCTAGTTTTGAGTTGTGTATTCTAGATATTAATCTTGCTAGATGTATATAAGCAGCAGGTTTTATTTCCCATTCTGTAGGCCATCTTTTTTTAAAAAGAATATTTATTTTTATTTTATGTGAACTGGTGTTTTGCCTGCATGTATAACTGTGTAAGGGTGTCAGTTCTTTGAGTTACAGACAGTTGTTAGCTGCCATGTGGATGTTGGGAATTGAACTCAGGTCCTTCAGAGGAACAGCCAGTGCTCTTAACCACTGAGCCATCTCCCTAGCCCCCTCTGTGGGCCATCTTTTCACTTAGCTTTCTTTTGCTGCACAGAGGTTTTTCAATTTCATAAAGTTCCATTTGAGAATTATTCCCTGAGCAACTAGAGTTCCATTCAGAAGGCCCATGTCTACACCTGAATCTTCCACTGTTTTTTTCTTTTTATGTCTTCAGAGTTTCAGGTCTCACATTAAGGTCTTTGTCCATTTGGATTTGACTTCTGGAAAGGGTGGGTCATAGCGATCTAGTTTCATTACTCAGCGTATGGATCCCTATTCTCCCCAGGATCACTTATTAATATCTTTTTCCACATTGTGTATTTTTGGATCTTTATAAAAATTCATGTAGTTGTAGTTGCATGGGTTTATGTCTGGGTCTTCTGTTGTACTCTCTTGCATTGGCCAATGTCTGTTTTGTGCTAGCCTCATACTACTCTGTAAAGTAGCTGAAGCCCAGTATGGAATTCCCATCACTGTTACTCATTTTGGTCAGGATTGCTTAGACTACCCATAATCCTCTGTGGGTCCATATGAATTTTAAGATTATTTTTTTCAATTTCTGTAAAGAGTGTCATTGGTATTTGATGAAGATTGCAATAAACTTGAAGATTGTTTTTGTAGGAGGGCTGCTTAATTCTTCAAATCCGTGAGCACTAGAAATGTTTCCATTTTCTAGCATCTTCTAGAAACCTTTTGTTTCCCTTAAGTTTATTTTAAGGCATTTTTCAAGGCTATTGTGGATGGGATTGCTTCTGTGATTTCTTTCTTGGTATGTTTGTTATCGGTAATATGAAGGCTTCTGATTATTGTGTGTGTCTCAAACCAGCAGGAATAAGGGTCCCGAATGTCAAAGTGTCAAGTGGAATGAGAAATAAAAAAGATAGAAGCAATGGCTGAGATTCTGAGGTCTTGCATAAACCAATAACATACCAAGCTTATAAGAAGCAATGCTTATTAAGAAGTACAGAATCATAAATACTATTTGCAAGGGGAAAACAGCCAAGGTCGGCAGAGAACTAAGTCAGACAGTGTTGGCAAAGAGAACACAGGATACTTCAGACACAGTTGCTTTAGGGCTGATAACCTCGGCCCAGGGCGATGAGTCAGGTCCCTAGAAGTTGTAACCTTGACTCTTCTGAAGAAGTATTGGCTCCTGCTCTAGACCAGCCCTAACAAATCCACTCCAGAACGTTGGTCTTGCTCCAGACATGTGTAATTTGTATCTTGTTACTTTGTTCTAGGAGTTTCTTACAGAGTATTTAGGATTGTTTATATGTAGAATCATATAATCTGCAAGTAAGATTACTTTGACTTCTTTTTTTGTATTTATCTTCATATTTCTATTCAAATAATTTAATAAGTATATTAAAAAATAGAATAATATATAATGTACATCTTAGCAGACACATAATATTTAATTATATTTGGCTTCTTTATAATCTAATGTCTTGTGAGAATATATGTAGGTTTTTCTTAAACCTGATAAGAGAGTTTTTATCAGTTTTATCTGTTATCACTGGTAACAGTCAGAATCTGAAGCTATCCAAATGCTCGTCCTTAAAAGAATGCCTAGAGAGTGCATGCACACAATGTAACACTATCCTGGTATTCAGTAAAATTAACTAGCTCTAGATTTATGAACAAAGATAGCTGTCAAAGATGTGAGTGAAAAGCTAATGTGTATATGCTGTTGAGAATATGTTATTAATAGATTGAGCTGGAGTTGATCATATGTAGACTCCATATTTATCAGTCATGTTTTATTTTTTTTATAAACAGTCTTAAATGTGACAAGATGTTAACATGTATTATCTCTGGATAGTTATTTTTATATTACTTTAAAATATTTTGACTATAATTTCTTAACCAAAAAAGCTGAAAAAGAACAATTTTCCAGGTGATTAAGAATAGATATTCTCTCAAGAAAGGGGCAAGTTCCTATTTTAGCATATTTATTTTTGGCTTAAAAGTGCTGCCTAAACTGGGCATGATGGCACATGCCTCTAATCTGAGCACCTGGAAGGCACAGGCAGGAGGAGCTTGAACTCTGTGAGTTCAAGGCCAGCCTGGTCTACATTGTCAGTTCTAGGCCACTCTGGGATACACAGTGTGACCATATCACAAACAAACAACACCTGCCCACAACACCATCTCACCTGCTTAATGCAACATCAATGAGCAAAGTCACTTATACCTCAGTTCTCATGGGAAATTTTCCTTACTTTTGGAGAGATCTCTCCAGATGCTTTCTTATCATGTAACCTCATAAATAAAACAATCTGGGGCCTTATTTTTCTATATTCAGGTTTATTTACTTAAAATTGTATGTTTATGCCATGATAGTAATATACTGCATATATTTTAATATATAAAAATAAAATTTAATGTGTTAATATACCCCCACTACATGAGTAAGGCAGCCATGCTCCTGGCTGTGGTCACCAGGGGCTGCCCCATCCCTTGTCCCTTGATGGTACTGCTCCCTTGCTTTCAGTGAATTGTATAAGTCCCTTTAATCTCAAGTCTCTTAGTTTAGACAAACCTGGGCTCGAGAACAATCCATCCCTTTTATGCACAGACAGATATTCATTAAGTTAGGAATTCACTGCACAAAAAGAAGATAAAAGAGGGTCACTGTCTCCACAGTTTGAATTTCATCAAGAAGAAATGAAAATCATCAAATGGGCACATTGCAGTCTAGAGTAATTCCTATTGCTGTCTTCATGACTTTGGGGGGAAAATCAGATGCTATATTTAAAAATTCTGTAGATGAGGAATAGCTAGTGAGAAGGCTTGGTGGGTAAGACATCTGTGGTCAAGGTGGTAAGCCTGGTGACCTGAGTCTTTCCCTGCTACCTGCACAGTGGAAGGAAAAAAAATTTCTCCTGTCAAAATTCTTTTGACTTCTAGGTGCATATAGTGGCATCTGTGTGTCCTTCCCACCAAAAACTAAATGGCCTTTAAAAATTAAGATTTTTTTTGTTTTTATTTAACGGTAAGGTAAAGGCTTTCTGAGCAGATGACGGTAAGTTGAAAGTTAAAGGCAACTGTGTAAGAATCTATGGCAGGAGTTAGAGGCATGTTTGTCAGCAAGGGAAGACTGCTGGGAAACTTTCCATGCATTAAATGTCATCTTAGGTGAATAATGGTTAGAGTGTCAAGAGGCCATGTGTGTACCAGAGGAGACAAGAGAATGGCAAAGATCCATTCTATACAGCCTTGGAGACACGTTGAGACATGTTAAGGAGGTGGATTATATATAGTTGAGGTGGGAAAGGAACTTGTTTTTATTTGTTTTCTTCACAGTGCTGTTGATGGAAGCCAGGGCCTCACACATGCTAGTCTATCACTGAGCCATATCCCCAGATCTCGTTGTTTTGCTTTTAAAAGCATTTTGAGGCAAGGTCTCTGTAAAGAGCCCAGGCCGGCCTTGAACTCACTCTGTAGCAAAGCCAGGTCTTATAATAGTGATCCTTTTACCTCAGGCTTGCACCACCAAGGATAATATTTCACTTTTAAAAGATCACCGTCTCCTTCTTCTTTGTCTCACAGTGGTTAGCAATTTTATTAGTTTCTAAAGTTCTTTTCTTTTTCAATTAAAGAAATTGATATCCAATAGGCATAAGCATTACACATAAATTTGATGAGCATTATTCAGATCATTGGAAATATGTATCTCTATCACCTAGAATATTATCCTTTCTTTGGATTGGAAAAATATAAAATACTGTCTTCTTACAATTTTGAAGTGTACACTAAATCATTGTTATCTACAGTCATAAGTGGGTTACAGAATATTGTTAACAGAATGTTGTCTCTTTTACACATTAACTAACCTTGTTCTAGATCATTCTCCCCCTTATCCTTCCTGGCCTCGGATACCCATTAGTCTAATGTCTATTTCTAGGAGGTTACCTTTTGTAGCTTCCATATGGGAACATGTGAAATACTGTGATTATAACAGTATCAGGACTAGCACATGAATTCATAATCTTAACCTAGAGATACCTACCACCTATGCTTTGTAGGTTGATTTTTTTTTAAAATAAAATCATTTGATTGTCTATACGTTGACTTGGAATTTTTTAATCAACCAGTACCATTTACTATATCACAACTATATGCGTATATTTCAAGCAGAACTAACGAGGCCACGCGGTGAGCTTCGCTATAGAGGAGGGTTTGCCCTCTACAGGGAAGGCTTACAAATTTTTTTAGCACCTTGAAACACATGGTGCCTAATTCTGGATCTCAGGGCTAGAAAGTCCAGTTGTCCATGGCCTGTGCTGTAGCTACCATGGTGCTGTCAATAATAAAGGAGGTCAGACTTTGTGGCTTCACACACAGGTGCCATGAGAAAAAGGAGGAGGTACGGGCTGGATTGTTTGCTCTGGCTTATGCTGTGCCCAACGGTGCCCCACTCTTTGACAAAGGAGTGAAGCAGGTAGGCAAAGGGAGGTCAGTTTAGCAAAACCTTTTCCACCAAGAAGAAAACATTATGAATGCAAGATGTCTTTCATCCCACTGGATCATGCCATGTCATGTCTCCCAAGGAACCCCATTCTCCGTATGGTTGTCTCCCACCCTTCTCTTCACACTCCAGTCTTTTGGGGTGCTTTATGGTTTGCCTTCCACCTGGTGAAGGACAGCCAAGTGTTCTCTTTCTTCATCATTCCTACATGGCCTTCGTGTCGCATACAGTGGTGTCTCTGTTCTACCTATGACTTGTCATTTTTTTTTTTGTATTGGTTTTCGTCTGCACTGGACTTAAGGGTTTGTGCATATAAGGGCAGTTGGTGAAGAGAGAATCCATATTGCAAATGATGCCTGCACTATCTATTCTTCATAGAATGTCTCTGTAATTCTTAGCATGCCTGTTTTGTCATAGAGGGATTGGTTATTGGAAAATTTAAATGACTTGTCCTCCATCCTATAAGCTAAAAGTCAAAGAACCAGAATTGCCAGTTTTCTTACTTTGGGTCATATGCTGAGCCCACACTGAGTCAATTCTCCCTTTTCTGCCCCTCCCTTCCTCCCCACTTTTCCTATGAAGTTTCTTCCAGTGCACCTGCTATCTATCCCCTTCCCTTTAGCCCAGAGATGAGACATGAGAAGAATGCCAGCAGCCAGCATGGCTTTTCTCACACGTTTGTTAGAAAGTCATCAGCAAAAGACATTGAGCCTTACCGAGTGCAATATTATGAATGCAGTCCTGATAACCTGTACTTGCTGTGGCCCATGTGGTTGTCCAAAAAAAGCACTTTATTATGTTAGATCTGGTTTAAATAGAGAGAATGTAGCACAAGTGACTTCTAATTTTTCATCCTCTTGCCTCAGCCTAGGGAGTGCTGGTGTTACTGGGTTTATAGACATACACCAGCATGCCCAACATGGGTCCAAATTTCTACATCAACTATATAATTATAAATTAAATGACTCATCAGATATATCCCTCCAATGTCTGGAATAGTTTATATGATTTTGAAAAATATAGGCTGATGACTCAGTAGATTCTTTGAGTGAAGGACTGACTGGTGGAGGGGAAGCCCATCTGGACAGAGTGCTGAGCCAGAAGTGTGGCCAGCCAGTTTCCCATGCTGCACAGGGAGGGACTGCTGGAGCTCTGCTGCACTGTGCTCCGCTCAGCTGTGCAGAACTATTTGGCAGACACAACGAAGTCATACTTGAACTTGAGCTCCCACTAACCTGCTGGAGAAACCCCTCCTGACTATGGTTTCAGTTAGCTTTTTCTTTTCTTTTCTTTTTTAAATATTTGTTTATTTATTATGTATACAGTGTGCAGAAGAGGGCACCAGAGCTCATCATAGATGGTTGTGAGCCACCATGTGCCATGTGGTTGCTGGGAATCGAACTCTGGACCTCCAGAAGAGCAGCCAGTGCTCTAAGCCTCTGAGCCATCTTTCCAGCCCTCAGTTAACTTTTTCTTCAATGCACAGTTCAGCAATAACTCTCTCTCTCTCTGTCTCTCTCTGTCTCTCTGTTTCTCTGTCTCTGTCTCTGTCTCTGTCTCTGTCTCTGTCTCTCTCTCTCTCACACACACACACACACACACACACACACACACACACACACACACCTTTCTTCTTGGGTAGACTGAAAGACACTCAAGTATAAACTGTGTTTATTCTTCCATAATAAAAGTTAAGGTGCCCAACAATGTTGTATCAGCTGTGTAATAGATGTCTATTAAAAAGCAAACACTATTCAATTTTCATCTGAGATAAAGTTGTTGATGTCTATTTTTCTGCTCAGAATCTAGTCCTCAGACTCTGAAAATAAAGAAGCAAATAGGCAGAGGCCCTTGTGTCTATGGCTGTAGATAAATGAAGGCTGGTGTTAGCCCTCAGCCACCTACTCATTGTTTAACCCGTCCTGCAGGTCCTCTGGTACCTGCCTACGTTGTCTTGCTTGAACAACCTCCAAATACATTTTTCTTTTTCTTTTTTTCCCTCTGTGCAAATAACTAGGGTGATTGTCAGTTGTTGGCATGTCCTGTGGTCTGACCACATGTTTAAGAATCATAAAAGAGACAGCACCCCACAGCAGAGGCTTATTCCTGTGGCAGCACCAGGGTGCCACCAAGTGGACAGTTTTTGAACATGTGGGTGTAGTGTGAGCTGGCAAGGCACTTAGGAATGCAGTTTTGGCTGGCTCCTTTAGGGAGTTGCAGATTTTATCTGCTGCGTTTTTGACTTTATATTCATGATGGATTCTTACCATTGTTTTGTGAGTGCATCTTCAAATTTATTTCCCTTGGCTCCTAGTTGCGATTTCTTAACAAAACCTTTTATGATGTATAACCACCTGGGCACTAGTGTTTTATTTGATTACATTTTGAGAGAAAACAAGTTTCTTATTTCTAGATAAACTTTTAAATGATTCAACAGCCCATGGGAGTCTCTTTAAAACAGACTACATATTGAAACACAAAACAAATCTCAACAAATTGAATAAAACTGAATTAATTGCATGCATCCTTAAAAAATATCTATATTACTATTCTAAGTTATGTGTTTGTGTGTGTGTGGTTGGGGTGTGTGTATGACAATGTGTTCAGGTGCCTGCAGAGGCCAGAGGCACTGGCTTCCTTCAAGCTGAGGTTACAGGCAGGCATGCTGCAGTTGATATGGGTGCTGGGAACCGAACTTGAGTCCTTTGAAAGAAGTGTTCACTTTAAACTACAAAGTCATTTCTCCAGTATTCTTTATGGACATAGTAGAATAAAGCCTGAAATCTAACCAAAGATTAAATATATCTTAGGGGTATCCTCTTCTGTACATAGAGGGAAATGAAGCTTGCTTAGGCAATATACATGTTTGCTAGGTGAAAATTGATGTCTGAAAAATCTCTGCAGTTAATCTCAGATTGTGGTACAAATGCTATAGAAACATTCGAAAACCATATAAAAATGAATCTGATCTCTTACCTTGAACCATAAGTGAACAGAACTTGAAACAGACCTGGGTGTCATGGACACCTCAAGCCCCAGCAGCCTTGACAATGCTCTCAAACCCTTGAAGAAGTGTCTGTGGAGCACTTTACAGTCTTCTATTATCAGAACCACGGACACTTCACTGGAGGTGAGAGATAATTCAGATGGTAGAGGCTTCATGCAGTACATTTTTTAAAAAAAGATAAAACAGTCTTTGCTTATTTTGTTTATATATTTTTATGACTCACTAATTTAATTAGGCTTGCTGCATGAGCATGAGTATGTGACTATTTCCTTGGACAAGAGCAACTTACCAGTGGTCAACAGCACTAAAGTAATTTGTATTGAGAATCTTAATTGGTTTTAATAATAAAAAAAAACCAGAGTCAGGGTAAATCGAGGTAAAGCTGAACTACCAGAAGAGTAAAGGAGCAGGTACAGTGACCTCTTGCCTCTACGACTGACTCCTCAAACCAAAAAAGGCTGAGCTTTGCCACCTTATCACTTCCTCTCCCCGCCCAGCCATATCACTTCCTGTTTCCTCTCTGTATAGATCTCCAGATCTCTATGGTTAACCAGTGACTAGCTCCATCCTCTAATCTCAGGTAAGCTTTTCTTGTGAGTGAACAAACAAAATATCACAATAGTAATTGTCTTCCCTCCCCCAGGAGCCATTAATAGGGTGGAGCCTATTTAGCTCCTCCCCCACATGTTTTAGACTGTCCATAGGCTTAATCTGGTGTAATTCTTTGTGCGAGTGACCACCACTACTGTGTATTCATGGGTACGGCAATGGTTACAGCCCGGTCACCGCAGAAGACAGCATTTCATAGCATCCCCTTCCTCTGGATCTTACATGTTTTCTGCCCTCTCTTCTATGATGCCACCTGAATCTATTTGCTTATTTGAAAATATCATTTCTCTGATGATTTATCTCAGCTCAGTGTAGCTATATCAGCATACATTTTTTTGTGCTCTATGACAGGATTGGGAGATTTTATGTCACAAAACTGGCTTATTACAGGTGTGCACACATGTGGTGATCCAAGGTGTGATTTCAACTGACAAGTACTGTGACCAAGGCCAAGGGACTGGAAATTCTCTTTCAAGTTCCCATATTTATGAAATGAAGTAGCTAGAATTTTCAGAATTTTGTGTGTTCTTCTCATGAGCATATGTTACACTGTTAATAGGAAAGTGGAGCATGATCTCTTAGATCTCTCTTTCTTCCTCCTCTTCTTGTGCCAAGAATGAGACCCTAGGTCTTCCTTGCCTCAGGTACTTCACCCCTAAGCTACATCTCCTTCACATGCGATGCTTTTTCATGACTATGTATTAACAACTTACTATCCTTACAATATGAGTCCTCATTTAAAAGCTGCTATTTCTTCAGCTGCTATGGCAGTCAGTATGTAAATTCCTCAGAAAATTGGAAATTGAACCACTGTAGTAGGTCTTTCTCTCTTGCCCACCTATTTTCAAATATTCAGCAGCTATTTCCCAAATGATTGACTTGAAGGCTTAATATAAATTATATAGGCTTAGTCAATATGACAGGCTTATTACTAACTAGCTCTTACATTTTAAGTTGACTCATATTCCTTATTTATGCTCTGCCATGTGGTGATACCTTTATTCGTTTGGCACATTCACCTCTTGCTTCCTCTGCATCTGGTTGGCAACTCCTGACTCTACCCTTCTCCTTCCCATCGTGCTTAGTTTGCTCACCCAGCCTATACTTCCTGCCTGACTACTGGCCAATCAGAATTCTATTAAACCAATCTGAGTGATGCGTCTTTACAGAATATAAGAGGATTATTCCATAGCAGACTCCAATATGAGCCACCTATTCTAAGTCAATGAACTATTGTGATAGCCATCCATTTATGTATATTGTAGCATTATTCATTATAATTGAGTTATTAAATTAGTATAGGTACCCTCAGCAGATAAATAGATAAAGAAAACATGGTACATATACATAATAGCCTTTTTTTGGCCCTAAAGAAGGATAAAATTATGTCATTCTTAATAAAATGGAAGTAATTTGAGATCATTTTAAAAAAAATTATTTATTTATGTATACAGTATACAGAAGAGGGTACCAGATGTCATTATAGATGATTGTGAGCCACCATGTGGTTGCTGGGAATCAAACTCAGGACCTCTGGAAGAACAGTCAGTGCTCCTAACCCCTGAGCCATCTCTGCAGCCCGAGATCATTATTATATTTTGTAAAATATTCCAGATTCAGAAAGGCAAATATTTTTATTTACTCTCATTTGTGGATCCCATGCTTTATTACATATGTATATATATGTATATGTATATATATATATATATACATATATATATATATAGTCATACACACATTCAAAAAACAGGGAGCCTGATGAGAGAATTCAGGGTGGTCGTGATGGTGATTATGACTAAATTACATCAAGTTCTTAAAGGAATGGTCTTTATGAAACCCTTCACTATGCACAATGAATATACACCACCAGGAAACTTTTATTCTTTTATTGATATGTGTGTGTGTGTGTATGTGTGTGGTTGACAGTGTACATGCTTGTGTATGCATGTGGAAGTCAGAGGCAATAATAGGTATCATTTTCTACCTCTCTCCACTTTATTTTTTTAAGATTTATTTATTATGTATACATCTTTCTGACTCCACTATGCCTGTGTGCCAGAAGAAGGCAACAGATCTCATCATAGATGGTTGTGAGCCACCATATGGTTGCTGGTAATTGAACTCAGGACCTCTGGAAGAACAGTGGTGCTCTTAACCTCTGAGCCATCTCTCCAGCCCTCTCCACTTTATTTTTAAAGGGACAGTCTTTCACAAAACCTGAAACCCACTATTATGTCAGGACTCGAGTCCACTTGTCTCCTCCCTCTCATTTTGGGGTTACAGGGATGAGTAGTCATGTTGGATATTTTTTAATATGAACAGTGGGACTTAAAACTCAGCTCTTCTTACATTCACAGCAAGTGTACTTACCAACTGGGAGTCTATCTCCCCAACACCAAAAACTATTATTCTTGAGACCTCAGAGAATTTTTTTTTTTTTAAAAAAAACTTTATTTATTTATTTGCCTTGGTGTTTTGCCTGGAACTGGAACTACAGACAGTTGTTAGCTGCCATGTGGGTGCTGGGAATCGAACCCGGGTCCTCTGGAAGAGCAGCCGGTGCTCTTAACCGCTGAGCCATCTCTCCAGCCCCAACCTCAGAGAATTTTGATGAATACTTAGGGGTATTTTCTCAGATAAATTTCTTTCAAATTTGTTAAAATTCATATTGATACAAATATATTTCTATAAATTTTTGCCATAGTTTAAGCAACATGATCAGAACTGTGTGACATAAATATACCACTTCCAAACATTCTTATTATTTTTCACTGAAGGACAGACATAAAGGGACCTCAGGGCCCTGTACCTTGGGTTACTTGCCAAGGAGCCCACAACTCTTCACTGAGTCTGAAGATATAATTGCTGTACAGGGGCAATAAGATGCACTGGGAGAGAAAAGAAGCAGCTGTGGATTTCAGCCTAAGTCTCTTACCCTCCATGCACCTAACCATGGAGAAAAGTCACCTAACACTCAGTGCAAAGTGGCCATGACAAGTCCTCGCTGACACATTTGGTTGGCCTAAGACTTAAGTGGGAGAAAGAGAAGTTCAGAGAAGCACATCGAAAGCTTTGTGAAGTAACATGGTAGATGGGAACAGATTCAGAATGAGTGTGTGTGTGTGTGTCTGTGTGTGTGTGTGTGTGTGTGTGTGTGTGTGTGTGTATGTGTGTGTGTGTGTGTGTGTGTGTGTGTGTGTGTGTGTGTGTGTGTGTGTGTGTGTGTGTGTGTGTGTGTGTGTGTGTGTGTGTGTGTGTGTGTGTGTGTGTGTGTGTGTGTGTGTGTGTGTGTGTGTGTGTGTGTGTGTGTGTGTGTGTCTGTGTGTGTGTGTGTGTGTATGTGTGTGTGGCACAGAAGAATGTTGGTAGAAACCAGAAACAATAACTGATGGCACCCTGTACCGTGATATGAGAGCCCTGCATGTGATCTCCTGTCTGATCCATTCACCTTAGGTAGCAGGAAGGAAAGTAAATTGGGGATTACATTATAATCATCAATAGAAAAGAAAGGGCAGGAAAGAGAGAGAGAAGGATTAGCATTTCATCATCACTAAGGCAAGTCTTTACATGTAGGAATGACTTTCAGAGTCTCAGCCATAGGAATAGAAACAACTGATGGAAATAAAGTTACCAGTAAGAAGTGAAATAGTTAAAGGATGAACACTGAATTGTTAAAAAAAAAAAAAAAAAAACCACATCCAAACTAGATCATATTCTTCAGTAAAAATGTTAGCATATTGCCAGGCATTGTGGCACATTCTTTAACTCCAGCATTTTGGAGATAAATACAGAAGGAGGCTAGCCCAGTCTACATAAAGAACTTCAGGACACTCAGAACTACATAGAAAGACCTTATCCCAAACAAAACAAAACAAACAAACCCAACACCATTCACAATAGCTATAAACAATGTAAAATATCTTGTGGGTAACTCTAGCCAAGCAACTAAAAGACTTGTATGGCAAAAACATCAAGTCTTTAAGGAAAGAAAATGAGGAAGGTTAGTAGAAAGCATCTCCTTTTAAAAGCAGCTAAAGTTTAAGGTCTCATCGATCCTGGAACAGTTAACTCCAGAACCAAAGCTGCATGGGGCCACGGGAGCAGCCCTTGGCCACATTCGAAGCCAGATATTGCAGAATTATTCATTGATAATTGTTTATATAAAGGATTAATATTTTAAGAAGTTATATATGACCATTCACTGATACAAATTAAGGCAATTCTTGGAGAGTGAAACTGTGCCAGGCACTGATGGTCCAATCCACTCCCTGAGATCGCAGGAACAAACAGGAAGGAAAGGCAGCATGCGATGAGGTTCTCAAAGGGGGCTGGCAATTCCCCATTTAGGGTTCTGAGACCACAAAGGTCTCCCTCAGTAATGCCTGAATCCCACTACAGAAGGTATCAGAAGATGAAAGGATTCCCCATGCTCATGGATTAGTAGGATTAACATGGTAAAAATGGTCATTTACCAAAAGTTACAGATTCAACACAATCCCCATCAAAATTCCAATGCATTTTTTATAGACCTTGAAAGGATAATTTATAACTTGATATGGAAAAACAAAGATGCAGGATAGCTAAAACAATCCCAAACAATAAAATAATTTCCAGAAGTATTACTGATTTCAAGCTGTACTACAAAGGTATAATAATAAAACAAACTACATGTTATTGGCATAAAAGCAGACAGATTGATTAATGGAATTGAATTGAAGACACACACATAAATCCACACACCCATAGACACTTGATTTTTAACAAGCCAGATATACACAATAAAAAAGAAAGTATCTTCAACACGTAATGCTGGTCTAACTATATGTCTGTATGTAGAGGAATGCAAATAGATCCATATTTGTCACCCTGGACAAAACTCAAGTCCAGGTGAATCAAAGACTTCAACATAAATCCCAATGACATAAAATCTGATAGAAGAGAAAGTGGGAACAGTTGTGGTGGAAATGTTCTCTGTATGATGTAAATAAAGTAACTGTTTTGGTCTATGTAGAGCACCGTAGAAGTGGGTGGAGAATCAGAGGACAGGCAGATAGAAGAAGGGTAGAGTCGCCATCCGACCCCCAAAGGAGGAACATGTAAGAGATACAGGTGAGCCACGGGCAGAGCCATGTGGTATGTAGATTAATGGAAATGGGTTGAATTAAGATGAAAGAGCTAGCTAGTAATGTTCTTAAGACATGGGCCAAACAGTATGAAGTAATATAAGTGTCTGATCCATTTCTTTGGGGGACAAAAGCCGCTGCAGTTCAGGGTCTGAACTCCTGGGCCCAAATGGCCCGAGAAAACCTTCTACAACAAACAGTCTTAAATACACTGACACATAAGATAATTCTGAACAGAACACTAATAGCACAGGCACTAAAATCAATATTTAACAAATGGGTCCTCAATGAAATGGAAAAGCTTCTATAAGGCAAAGGACATTATCAATAGGAAAAAATGGCAGCCAACAGAATGGGAAAAGATCTTTACCATCCCCATATCTGACAGAGGTATGATTTCCAAAATATATAAAGAACTCAAGAAACTAGACATCAAACAAACCAAATATTTCAATTTAAAATAGGGTACACATCTAAACATTATTCTTGACTGAGGAATCTCAAATGGTGAAGAAGCATTCAAAGAAATGTTCAACATTTTTAACCATCAGAGAAATGCAAATTAAAACTCATTTGAGATTTCATGTTATACCTGTCAGAATGGCTAATATCAAAAACACATGCTGGTGAGGATATGGAACAAGGGAAACACCCTTCCACTGCCAGTGGCAGTGTAAACTTGTACAGCCACTATGGAAATCAATATGATGGTTCCTCACAAAACTGAGGATCAATTTACCTCCAGACTCTGCCATTCCTGGGCCCTTCATTCTACCACAAGGATGCTTGATCCGTACCAAAGGATGCTCCATTTTACCATAAGGACACTTGCTCAACTATGTTCAGGGCAGCTTTATTTATAATAGCCAGAAAATAAAAACAATCTAGATGTCCCTCAACCAAAAAATGGATAAAGAAAATGTGATACGTTTATATAACGAAGTATTACTCAGCTGTTTAAAAAAAAAAACATAAAATTTGTACACAAATAGAACTAGGAAAAAAAATCCCATCCTAATGAGGTAACCCAGACCCAGAAGGCAAACATGGTATATCCTCTCTTATAATTGGACATTAGCTGTTAGGTAAATGATAATCTTGCTACAATCCACAGACCGAGAAAGGCTAAGTAACAAAAAGGGTTCATGGATCCCCTGGAAAGGGGAAATAGAATAGATTGGAGGGGATGGACTTGGGGACAGGTGTGAATGAGAACAAGAGGGATCAGGCAGGGGTAAGGAAGAAGGTACTGGGAGAGATGACTGGAATTGGGGGGCACTTGGTGGTGGTGTGGAAACCAAGTGCAATGGAAACTCCCAAGAATCTACAAGGGTTACTCTAGAAAAGACTCCTAGTAATGTGGGATTTGGAACCTGAACTGGCCATTTTCAGAAACCAGGCAAGGCTTCCAGTGGAGGGATTGGGATACTAACCCAGCCCCAAAACCTCAACTACAGTTTGTCTTGCCTACAAGATGTGCTGGGTTAATGGTGGCACAGAACTTGTGGAAGTAGCCAATAAATGAGTGTTCAAACTTGAGGCTCACACCACAAGAGAGAGCTCATGACTGACAATGCCTGGATGGCCAGGAACCAGAGACTGGATAACCCAGAGACCTAAGAAAGAACCAAAAGTTAATGTAAAAAAAAAAATCAATGAAATTAATCCTATTGACATTCTGCTACGTCCATAGATTATTGCCTAGCCCAATCATCATCAGAGAGGTTTAATCCAGCAACTGATGGGAGCAGATGCAGAGACCCCCAGGCAAACATTAGTTGTGGCTATGGGAACCCCATGAAAGAGGGGGAGGGTTATAGAAACCAGAGGGCTCAAGGGCACCATGAGAACATGGCCTATAGATTCAACTAAGCATGGCTCATAGGGGCCCACAGAGACTGAACTGATAACCAGGGAGCCTGCATGGACTGAGCTAGGCTAAGGGATATTTGCTATAGTTGTGAAGTTTGTTCTTCTTGTGGGACTCTTAACAATGGGAGTAGGGGTTGTCTCTGACTGTTTTGCTTGCTCTTGGGACTCTTTTCCTCCAGATTTGATATGAGGGTTTATACTTGGTTTTATTGTATTTTGTTATGCTGTGTTCAGTTAATATCCCTGGGATACCTCCTCTTCGCTGAAGGAGAATCCAGGAGGAGTGGATCTGAGGGAGAGGAGATGGGGAGGACAGACAGGGAGAGGTGGAGGGAAGTTGGGATATATTGTATGAGAGAGGAATAAAAGAAAAGTTAATATAAAAGACAAAGAAAGACTATGAAAATGTTTCAGGTTAAAAAAGAGCAAAGAGGTAGATGTATACTATAATCCCTCATCTAGACTCAATTCTGTAGCAAAGGAGAAAATAAAATGCTGTGGAGGAAGGACTGGAGATTGTCCAAATTGGGATATGGGGTGGGAATGGGGGAATGAGAGGGAACAGAGAGAAGAGGAACGTGAGATGGTGGCATAAAAATCATATAAATGGATAAGCCGGAAGAAAAGGTTTACTGCGAACTATTCGTGTTTGTACATTTGAATTTATTTTCAGATGCAATATGTAAAACTTTAAGAATAAATATGAAAATGAATAAATATTTGAATGAGCTGCTTCTTTAAACATTCTAGAATTTAAAGTTATTCAAAATAACATTTCATATCTGCATAGCTCTTAACTGCTTAGAGAGTATTTTACATACTTAATTTTATTTAATCCCCATAAAGAAAGCATCATTTTATAAACAAAGAAAATGAGAATCAAGACTTTGACTAAATCAGCCTTGTACCTCACTGGTAGGCCAATGAATGGATGTAGGAAAGAAGATTGACCTGCACCAAATCACAAATGTAGAGTTATAAGGTGCTTTGAGGCAACATAACTGATACATTTCAGACTAGGATTAAGCATTATTTACTTACTCTCTGGTCATTCACAAGCCAGCCACACATCCTTCTGTTCTTTTCATTGACAGCTCTTTTCCATACACTATGTTCTCATCAGTTTCCCCTCTTAGATCCTCCTTGCTTCTCTGCCCACACAACTCCATGCCTTTACTTCCCCTTTAGAAAACAGGCAAACAAAAACCAAACCAAACCAACCATAGTACAACAACAACACAATAGGAAATAAAAGACAAGAATACACACAAAACCCATAAAAACACAAACCTGATAATCATACTAGATCAGCCAAGTAAAACAAAAAAATACAATTAATCTACAAAAATACATGGAGTTTGTTTTGTGATGGCCATCTACAGCTGGGCATGGGGCCTTCTCTTAAGTGTGTTAATGTACCCTGTTAGACTCTATCGGAGAAGGTAGTTTTTTTTCCTTTGCGAGCAGTTATCAATTGGAGATAGCTTCTTGTTTAGGGATGGAAGCTCCAGTTTAAATCCCCTGTCAATTCTGGGACACTTTGGCCTGAACCAGTGTAGACCCTGTGCATTCTGCTGCAGGCTATGTGAGTTCATATGAGTGCTGGTCCTGTTGTGTCTGGAAGACATTGTTTCCTTGGAGTCATCATCCTTGACTTGTGGTGATATATTGTATATTTTATGAAAATAGTCTGGAATATCAGGACAGAGCCATCCCTTCAGGTTTTTTTCCTAAGATAGGGTTTGTTGTTGTTGTTGTTGTTGTTGTTGTTTCTTCATATGTAACAGTCCTTGTTGTCTTGGAACTTGATTTGTAGACCAGGCTGGCCTTGAACTCAGAGAGATCATCCTGCCTCTGCCTCCCAAGGGCTGGAATGATGTGGGATGTCTTTCTGTATGGTGTGAATTACCACTGGTTAATAAGGGGACTGTTTTTCCATAACTATTCTATATTCCCTTCCTTGGGAGATCTTCCCCTCTCCCTAATCCTAACGTCTGCAGTTATATGGACTGTAACATGAAACATCAAAGGCTTTAAAGCTAACATCTGTGGATATTATATCTGATAAAACACACAATGTTTATCTTTTTGGGTCTAGTTATCTCACTTAGGATGATTTTTTTTTTATAAATTCCATCTGTAAATTTCACAATTTCATTTTTTAACAGCTAAAGAACATTTCATTTTACAAATGAATCACATTTTTCTTATTGATTCACCCATTGTTGGATATCTTTGATGTTTTTAGTTCATGGCTATTATAAATGAATAGAGCAGCAATAAACAGGAAGAAAAGTATGTCTGTAGTAGGATGAAGAGTCCTTTGAGTATATACCCGAGTGGTATAGATGGATCTTGAGGTAGATCTATTCTCAGCCCCCTGAATAACTGCCACACTGATTTCCATAGCAACCACACAATCTTATGTATGTATTCTGTTTGTAGACTCATTATCCTAAAGTTTGCGGAAATAATTTATTTATGTATTATTTTGTTATATATAACATAATTATAATTAAGAAGAGGTCATGAAATTGAGAGGGAGTAGGGAACATTGAAGATATTAAAGGGAAGTATGGAATAAAAATTCTGTAGGGTTCTCATGAAATAAATGTTAAAAAATCTTGGAAAAGTAAATTACCTTGTGATATTCATTTATAGGTGATGTCATTTAAAGTAATAATGTAAGATCATTTTATATAGACATTTTGCTGTGTGTGGTGGTTTGAATAGAAGGATACCTATAGGCTTGTTTGTATACTTGGTCCCCAGTTGGAGAAGGATTAAGAAGGTGTGTCCTGGTTGGAAGGGGTATGTCTGGGGTGGGTTTTGACGTTTCAAAATCATCCCTGTCATTGAACGTGCATTGTGTGCTTACTGCTTGTGGGTTATGATATGAGCTCTCAGCTGCCACAGCTGTTGCCGATATATTCCCACATACTTTAATACTCCCCAACATTATGGGGGTGTGTAATAATAGGCTTCTGACCCAGGCTAGCCCCAAGATCTAGACCTGCCTGCAGCTTCTTAGTTCTATAGAACCCTGAGGTTCTGACCAGCAGTCCCAAAGTACCAAAGAAGCACACAAAGTCTTATATTAATTTCATGCTGTTTGGCCTATGGCTCAAACATATTGCTAACTAGCTCTTCCATCTTATCTCAGTCTATTTCACGTGGCTTGGTACCTTTTCTCAGAGCAGCATGAGTGTCTTCTTTCCTCTGTGTCTGCTGGCATCTCTCTCTGCTGGTGTCTCTGGTGATACGATCTGTTCTTCCTGTTCCCAAAGTTTTCTTAGTCTGGTAGCCCCGCCCACACTTCTTGTCTGCCCTCAGCCAATCAGCATTTTTATAAAACCAGTAGGCAGGACAATTATTTACAATGTAATAGAATATAATCTCATTACAGGGATGGACTCTTATTCCTCTGAAACTCTAAGTCCCAAATAAACCCCTTTGTTTAAGTGGCCATGGTCATAATGTTTTGTTACAGCAATAGAAAGGTAAAGAAAAAAAAAACTCGAAAAAGTCCTGGACACTTCCATGCAGAGATGTGTTACAGAGGTATCAGATGGTGAAGATGTCATCTTGTGAAGACACCAGGACAAATGAGGCCTGAAAGGTGATTAAATCAATGGACTGTTGCTTGTCAATTAAACTCCATATGCAAAGTCCTATATGACAAACAGACATGGTGTATGCTTTTCTCAGGCCATTTTCTGCTCTCTATCTCTTCTTCAGTGTGTTGTATTTCTTGAGTACCAGTATAAAAGCAAGAGGCAGGTTGATTCATAATATTTGCAAGACATAAAATGTTCTAAGCAATTATCTTCCCAGGTTCCCAATTGTATAACTAATAGCAAGAGTATCATATTAGTTATTCACCCTCCATGGGTGCTCCACTTTGTAATATAAATTGTTGGGGTAAGTCTGGCCTTGGAGTAAGTATGTCACTGTTGGAATAAGCTTTGATGTCTCGTATGCTCAAACTGCTCCAGACCATTTCATGTCTCCTACTTACCACTATGTTCCCTGACATGATTATGATGGACTGAATCTCTGAAAATGTAATCAGGCAACCCCAATTAAATATTTTCTTCATAAGAGTTGCTATGGTCATGGTATCTCTTCATAGAAATAGAAACCCTAACTAATACAGAAGTTGGTACCAGGGAGTGGGGTATTTCTGTGATAAGCCAGACCATGCTTTTGTTTGGAGGAATTTAGACTTTGGTACTTCAGGTTATGAAAGCAGTGGAATGCTTTAAGCACTGTATAATGGGCCTTAATAGTAGAAACATGGATGTCAATGTACTGAGTGTGATTTGATGAACTGTGGAAGCTGCCTTTCAGAGAAGAAAAAATTCAATTATGTTGTCTATAGATCAGTCCTATGATATTTTGGTGAAGAATGTGATTGTTTTTTGCCCTTGTCCAAAGAGAGTGACTGAAGCCAAAGTGGAGAGATTTATATTAATTCTACGGGCAGAGGAAATCTCAAAAAAGTCTAGTACAGAATTTGTTGTGTGGCTACTAGTGGTAACTCCAATGAAGGTTCATAGTGAAAAGGAGAAAGAAAATATAAATTTTGAGGAGAAAAGATATGGAATTAAGCAGTGTGTTCAAGGAGTAAAACAGATAAAGAAGTGGAATAAAGGGAGTGGTGACCTCAGGGTAAGATCCTACCAAGCTAGGAAAAGTTTGTGACACACTCCTTTAATTTCAGCACCAGGGGGGCAGAAGCAGGCAGGTCTCTGAGTCTGAGGCCAGCCTTGTCTACAGATCCAGTTTCAAGACAGCCAAGCTTAGGTAGTTAAGGTCAAGATCAGAAAGATGGTGCAGATGTATTTAAATGAGGGGACCATGTTCCAGCCCCAGCAAGCATTAAAACTCAGTAGCTTTGGCCATGTGGTTCTGGCTTTAGAGCTGAGGATATAAGAATGGGTACATCTAAGGAAAGATGCTGAGGCCAGGTATGTGTCAGGGGTAGCCCTGAATGGAGGTTAGAGAGCTATTTCAAGAAGCTGTGAAGTTGAAGCTTGGATTGGGACCCCAAGATGTTAGAGATACCAGAGTCATGAGATACTTGTCAAGGAAGGATGCTAACAGGAAGTGGAACCAGACCAAGAGAATAAAGTGTGTTGCAGTCAACAAAGCTGACAGGAATTGAAGATCTGAAGATCATTTTGACATCAGACATGGAGATGCAGAGTTTACCCAGCTGGGTTTTGGTCTTGGTGCAGTCCAGTACTTTCTTACTCTGCTCCTTTCCCTACATTTTGGAAGAGTAATGTATACCCTGTGCCATTTTATGTTGGAAGTGTGTGATCTGCCTTTTGATTTTGATTTTACAGGGTATTACAAATAAGACATTGAATGAATCTCAGAAGAGACTTTGAACTTTAGACTTTTAATACAATTAAGACTATTATAGACTTTGGGGACTTTCGAAGTTGGACTAAATGCAGTTTTGCATTATGATATGGCTACAAGTATTTGGAGGCCAGGGAGTGGAATATGGTAGTTTGAAAAAAAAATGGCTCCCAAAGGAAGTGGCTTTGTTGGAGTAGGTGTGGCCTTGCTGGAAGGTGTGTCACTGTGGGAATGGGCTTTGAGGTCTTGGATGCTCAAGATACTCCCAATATCAGAGACCATTTCATGCTACCTACAAGATGTAGGACCCTCAGCTACTCTCCAGCACCATGTCTGCCTGCATAGCGCCACATTCCCACCATTATGATAATGGAATGAATCTCTAAAACTATAAGTAAGCCACCCCAATTCAATTTTTTTAAACAGTTGATATAGTCATGGTATCTCTTCACAGCAATAGAAACCCTAACTAAGACACTAGTCTTTGAATAATAAAAATTCTAAATGTATTTAATATCATTTATAGAAAAGGCATAATTATAATGTGTATAAAACTTAATGAGATGAAACCTACTTTTTAAAACCATATAATTTCTAAGTATTACTATTCCATTTAAAATATTTATTTAAAAATTGTATGCATGTGTGTTTCTATGTGGTTGTGTGCATGTGAGTACAGACATCTATGGAAGTCAGCAGAAAGCACTGGATTCTCTTGAGCTGGAGCTACACTGATGTGAGATGCCCAAACTCAGGTTTTCTAAAACCACTCTTAACCACTAAGTGATATCTCAACCCTTAGTATTTCATTTTTCCCGGTCATTTTGAGTGGATGCTTTTGAAACATAAAATCTTTACTTTTTGCAATAGTTCCAAAACACTTTAGCAAACAGAATAGTGAAGATGTATTTATGGTCTTATAGAGCAGTTTTAGCCATGGAAAATTGGCACAGCAACTGAATTCCTGCTGAACACGTTACTATGTCCTTTGACTATTTTTCTCTATGTTATGGTATGAGAGTGTTGAGGGTAGAGAAGGACATTTTCATGGAGATGACTAGACATTTAATAGAGACCTGTTACCACAAATCATGTCATCACCAAGCTTTGCCAAGTATAGGTCTCTGAACCTAATATTTTACATGTTCCTGTTCTTTGTTTTTCCATAGAGTGTAATCCTATTTATGTTAAATCTAAGTTTCATGCACCCAAAGCACTCTCTCACTTGTTTCTGTTGCTGATATTCTATCTTGATTTATTTTGGTAGAATCGCTAAGTAAGGAAAATGTGAGGATTTGGGTTTGAATGGAGATGCAGGGATATGTATGTTCCTGCTGGAGGAAGCACTGCCTTTGCTTCCATGTCCAGCACAGGAAGGCTTTGAGTAGAAAGAACTCACTGCCAGTTGGCTATTTAGGGAGGAGATCTCTGAGAATTGAAATGTCTGTAATCAACCTTGCAGACAATAGCAAAGCTGTCACATATAAAGAGAGACACATTCATTTTAAGAAAATTAAATAAAATTACAAAAACAAATTGATTTAGCGATGGTATATATATATATACATATATATATAATTACAAAAGCCTACAAAGTCTTGTAAATTGTTTCTGTTAAATTAATAACTTGTTATCATTTAAAAGCTCTAATCTAGGCATACCACAGGACAATGTTCCAATTCTGTGTAATAGACTCCTTTGCATCTTTTTTTACTTAAGCATTGTGTTTTAGATTTATTCACTTTATTTTATTTATATGAATATTTTACCTTCATGTTTGTTTGTGCACCACACATTTGAAGTTTCTAAAGAGGTCAGAAGAGAACATGAGATCCCCCGGAACTAGAATTACAGATGTATTCGAGCTGCCTTGTGGGTGCTGGGAACTGAACCCAGGTCCTCTGCAACAGCATTCGGAGTCCTTACCACTCCAATCCTTGCATCAATAGTTTTTGAATTTCTCATATTACTTTGTGTGATCTCTTCAGCAGAAGGTGAAAAGGCAGAGTGAATGTCATTGTCGCAGGCCTGTCAAGAAACTCCCCTCCTCTCCCAGTGCTATTTATACAGAACTTCATCTTATGCATGTTCCCTGTTTGTTTAGTTTAATGGGGGCAGGTGTCTACTGCAAGTTGTTTTGACATTCAGGTGTATTAAAATATTGTGGCATTTAGTGCAGAGTCTAGAGGTATGCCTTTTAAACTCATAGATAATGAGCATTTCATGTCACGCTTTCAAATAACATTATAGCACCATATTTTCAAATTAACCTTTCTATTTGAAGCTGTTTCAAGAAAAGCTATTATACCACATATGGTAAATTTAGGATAAATGCCAATCTTTGTAATAAAGTAATGAATATTTGACTGATATTTCATCCTACATCCTGGAATAATTTGACATTACTCTTCTCAATAATGAAAGCTTTTCAGTCATGACAGTTGTATCAGACCCATTGGTTTCTTCTGAGGAAATATTATAAGCATGCCTTTGATCAGAAGGTCTAACAAAATATGCATGGCACAAATGCGGGGTGAGTGGAAAATTTATGCTCAGTGGTACCACTTTGATTTAATAAGAGTGGCAGAACATAATTTCAATCCATGCAGGAAAAAAGGGTAAGGTAGTGGGAGAGAGCCTGGGCGTTCAGGAGGGTAGAGCCAAAGCTTTGCCCAGGTCAACTGGTGCTGGGGTTGACAAACTGATTGAGTGGTGTGCTCTGCAGATGTTTCTCTGTTTACTGCCAACTCAATCAGTCTAGTTATAATTACTTTTTTATTTAAAAATTTTGTTTTTGAGAATTTCATACATGAACACAATATTTGCATTATTTCAGCTCTGACTCCTTCTCCCACTCCCTGTGAAACTTACTGCTTCTTCTTTAAGAACTGCTGAATATGTGTGTGTATATATATTCGGATATGTACATATATACATATATATGCATACACACATATATCCACTTCTCAGGTAGTTATCACTTTATAAATGCATTCCCTAGCTCCCATTTTCTGTTTAAGTTCATGCTACTTAGGAAGGTTTTAATTTCATGTTAATTACTCTAATTTGATCATTATACATTGTGAAAATATATCAGATTATTATGTAGTGACCCATAAATTCATATAACAGAAATAAAAATTTAATTTTATTAAGTTTTTAGAGTTTATTTAGCATCTTAAACTTAAGTTGTTAAAAAAGCACCAATTAATCAATTCTCACCAATGTGTGCAGTGATCTTTATAGTATATTATAAGGGTAAATTGAACCTTTATTTTACTTTTGATGTTTTCATGGAGAGTCTGGTGTAATGTAAGCTGGTATCTAGCTTGTTATGTAGCTAAGGCTGTCCTTGAACTGTTCATCTTCATGTCTCCACCTTTGTAGTGGAATTATAGGTGTATACAAACATGTCGGGTTGTTTATGATTTAGAATAACTCCTTTTTTCTTCCTCCCTTCCCTCCCTCCCTCCCTCCCTCCCACCCTCCCTTCCTTCTTCCCTTCTTCCCTTCCTTCCTTTCTCCTTTTATTTTATTCCTTTTAAATATAGGGTCTTACTAGGTATCTCTAGCTGGTCTGCCACCTGCTCTGTAGCCCAGGCTGGACCTGGAACTCACAGACCCACCTGCTTCTCCCTCCTGAATGCTGGGATTAATAATGTCTGACAAGAATAAGTTTTTAAACCAGAAGTATTAATCTATAAGGACAGTCCTTTATATAGGACAGGTGATTGACTCTACATGTGATTTAGCCTTATGAGAATGAAGTCACTCACACAAATACCGTTACAGGGATGCTTTACCAAAATGTCTAGTGGAAGCATGTTCCCTTTGCAGTAATAATTACAAAAAATACTTTAACAGATTACATTTATTTGTGTGTGTGTGTGTGTGTGTGTGTGTGTGTGTGTGTGAAGTGTGCATGATTGCATACACCACGGCATTTGCTTTACTTTGCTTTTTATTACTGTCATAAAACACTGTGCCCAAAATCAACTTGGAGTGGAAAGGCTTTACTTAGCTTACATATCCTGTTAATAGTCTATAAAGGCATTATTTTTCTTGAGTGCTTCCCATCTAGTATTGTTTTAATCTTTGCTTTATGAATCCATGGAGACTGGGTTATGCCCTCATGATGGTTAGTCTAGGAGAGACACGTGAGCAAAGGACTCATTTCAGACAGTGGTCTACATCAATAAAGGGATGCAGACTTGTCCCACTGTAAAAACAAAACAAAACAACAACACCACATTCTATCAGGAGAAGAAGTCAGGGCAGGAACTCAGGGCATAACCTGCAGGCAGGACCTGATGCAGAGACCATGGAGGCGTGCTGCTTACTGACTTGCTCCTCATGTATAGGTTTAGCTACTCTTCTTATACCTCTCAGGATTTCCTACTCAGGGGTGGAACCACCCGCAGTGGGCTGAACTCTTCTCCATCAATCATTAATCAAGAAAATAATCCAGAAAATCAAGCCCCATAGACTTGTCTATATGCCACCTGATGGAGGCAGTTTCACTTCTTTCTAGGTGACTCTAGCGTGTGTCAAGAAGACAAAAAACTAAGCAGCACCTTTAACTCCTTATTGAAAACACCAGGTTATCACCATTAAACCAAGACCTTTCTTTATCTCCAAGATCTCATGTTAATATTAACATCTCAATATAAAACACATTCCAACTTTTTAAAAATATATTTTAAAATCAAGATATAATTACATTGGTACTCCCCCTTCCCTTTCCTTTTTCCAACCTTTCCTATGTTTTCTTCCTCCAATCCCTCATGTCCATCTACATTCCCTTAAGATTGGATAGCCTCTTTTTCTTTGATTATTATTCTCTCTCTTACACACACACACACACACACACACACACACACACACACACACACACACAGATGCACAAATATGTAAACACAACCATACAAACTGCTCTCCTTACACAGTCCTTATTGTGTGATAAGACTGCTTAGCATCAACTCTCTTCACCCTTCTTAGGAACACAGTACATTCATTATGCTTTGTGATATCCTTGGATTTATCATTACTGAAAATGTGAATCTTTTGACTAACATATCCTCAGCCCTTTATTAACTACTCCAAGTCCCCAGTTGCCCACTTCTATTCTATGCTTTTGTGGGGCTAATGCCTGTAGATTCCACATAAGGATAGGTTTATAAAATACTTGTTTCTGTTTCTGTCTTACTTCACTTAAAATAAAGTCCTATAGGTTTATCCAAATAACAGAATGTCTTTCTTTTCACAGTAATGGGACATACCATGATGTGTGTGTGTGTGTGTGTGTGTGTGTGTGTGTGTGTGTGAGAGAGAGAGAGAGAGAGAGAGAGAGAGAGAGAGAGAGAGAGGAGGGAAGGAGGGAAGGAGGGAGAAACAGAGGGGAGCAAGATATATGCCACTTTCTTCATTAATTCATTCACTGATGAACTTGATGAACATTTAAAAATGAAAAATTCTAAATGGCAAAAGAAACCAATACAAAGGGAATGACAGATGGCGGGCTGAAAAAGAGCACCTGCTGCAAGCAAATTATTCATCGACTTTCAATTAAAATGACTTAAAAGTGTGGAAGAGACAATGAATTCAGGGAAACTATGTATATAGGATGATGTTGTAATTTTTAGAAGAGTCAAAAATGAAAAGATGATTCCATTCAGTGGTAGTTAGGGTCGGCATGCATGTAGCAGCACGCACATACACACACACACTCTCTCACACACCCCACACACGAAGGGGCATTATTCATGCATCATAGAGACTAAAGATGTTTAAAGCTTATCAAATCTATTTTGGCACAAATGTGAAGAAAAATGGAACTCTAATGAGCACTATAGATAATTGAGTGAATTGCTAACATATTTTTGAAAATAGTCTGTAGTATTAAATTACACATTGAATATCTTTGACCAAGAAATGGTACTTCTTAAGAAAAATCAGTATAAAGTATATATTAAAATTCCACAATCAAACCAATAACTTTGTACACTAACTTTAAAAGCCAATAAAAATCTTAGCCTACATAAATAAAAACACTAGTTTTAAAGGAAAATCATGAGCAAAACCATATACTACTGCATTACAGTACTTGGGACTTGGGACTGCAATGGTAGTTCATTGGTTAAGAGCATTTTCTGATCTTTCAGAGGACCTGGGTTCAATTCTCAGTATCAAAGGGTTGGTACACAGTCACCCTTAACTCCAGTTTCATGGGAACCGATGTATTCTGTGACATCTGTGAGCACCAAGTATACACTCGGTGCACAGATCACACATACATCAAAGTAAACACTCATATACATACAATTTTAAAAATATTTTTAAAAAGGCTAACACTCAAATCTAGAAATGCCCTGAATATCTACCAGTGGGACAAATATTGAATAGCTTGTGAGTTATGTATAGAATATATGCAGACATTTACACATGTCCATAATCTTGATTTATAGACATATAATCAAATATGCTCAAGTAGCAACTGGCAAATATATGTGTAATATGATTTCTCTTCTATAAAAGGGGTGTATATGCTTAAATATAAGATTATGTATATGTTGTGTGTATGAACTAGAAAGACATTTCAAATGTTGTAATTGTTGCAAACAGGATTGATCAGAAAAAGAAAATAATTATTTATTTTTTATATTACTTGAATTTTCTTTTTTGGTGGAAAAAGTATATTTAGAATTAGCCAGCTGGACTGAGTTTAGATGATCCCAATTTTGTTGGCGACATCCAGAGCATCATAGTCAGGAGCCAATCAAACATATGCCTTCTTCTCTCCGTCAGGCCTTATGAGGGTGTTGACTTTGGCCACATCTATGTCATAGAGTTTCTTCACAGCCTGTTTGATCTGGTGCTTGTTGGCCTTGACATCCACAATGAACACAAGTGTGTTGTTGTCTTCTATCTTCTTCATGGCTGACTCAGTGGTCAGGGGGAACTTGATGATGGCATAGTGGTCAAGCTTGTTTCTCC
>PVIH01020304.1:0-26701 GCA_004025045.1 Sigmodon hispidus | reverse complement strand
AAATAACCCTATCAAAAAATGGGGTTCATATCTAAAAAGGGAATTCTCAGCAGAGGAACTACGAATGGCTGAAAGGCACTTGAAAAAGTGCTCTTCATTTTTAGCCATCAGAGAAATGCAAATCAAACAACTTTGAGATACCACCTAACACCTGTTAGATTGGCTAAGATAAAAGGTACAGATGACAGCCTATGCTGGAGAGGATGCGGAGCAAGGGGAACACTCCTCCATTGTTGGTGGGATTGTAAGCTTGTTCAGCCACTTTGGAATACAATATGGAGGTTTCTCAGAAAATTGAGAATCAATCTCCCCAAGGACCCAGAAATACCACTTCTGGGTGTATACCCTAAAGAGGCACATTCATACTCCAAAGGTATTAGCTCAACTATGTTCATAGCAGCATTATTTGTAATAGCAAGAACCTGGAAACAACCTAGATGTCCCTCAACTGAAGAATGGATTAACAAACTGTGGTACATATACACAATGGAATACTACTCAGCAGTAAGAAAAAATGATATTCTAAAATTCACAGGCAAATGGATGGATTTGGAGAATATCCTCCTGAGCGAAGTATCACAAACTCAGAGAGTTAAGCAGGGGATGTACTCACTCACTAGTAGTCTCTAAACAAACAAACAGGAAAAAAAGCCAAACATGCCCAAGCGGCAAACCACAACCACTGAACAGTTGGGGATCAGAAACACCCTGGACTGACCCTTCAAACCCCAGTCCATCTATAGGAACACCTGACTCACTCTTGAGGGAGGGGGAACAAAACTGGATTTGGCCGGGAGTGAAGACTGATCCAAGCATTATTGGGCCAGTGTGACCATAGGACTGTCTGCTCCCTGCCCAGGGAGGGGATGGGGAGTTGTAGAGAAGAAAAATGATCAGATGTGGTGGGAGGGGGAAGATACTTTCAATAAGGATATACAGGGATGGAAAAAAAAAATTCAGAGGGAAAGCTGAACACAAAGAAAATATATGTGTAGTAATCTTATTTGCATTTCCACCTTTGATAAGCCATGCTTATGATTATTATCCTCTGTATAGTTATTGTTAACTCTTTGGCATTTTTAAATTCTTTTTACTGTTTTTTTGATAAATACAAAATAAAGAAGGAAAAATAAATAAATAAATAAATGTAAATTCCTTGTGTACCATTGTCTCAGCCTCTGCTGAATAAGTCTGCACTTGACTCTGGCAGTCAGGCAATACAACCAGGGGATCTGACTTTACTGGCTTTTGGAAGAAACAGGAAATGAGGCTGGTGGCTCTCAATCAGTAGCAGGAATTTTGGCGGCCATCTTGAGCACATTACTAGAAAAGTTAACGGGGATTTGAGTTCATCAGCATCTTAATTACCAAGAGCTCATCAGGCACATTCGAAGTGCTTTCATTAGTCAAGATAGTCTTTACTGTCCAGCGTTTTTGAAAGACCATTTAACCTATTTCCTCTTCTTTTTATCTTAATTGATATACATTCATTGTTCTGAGTGCTGGGTTTCACAAAGACAATCATGTGCTTTGCTACATTGGACCCCACCCACCTGTATCTTACTCCTCCCTATTAATCCTGCTAATGTTCATCTGACCCAGTCTCTACTTTGCTTTCATATCAACTATACATGTACATATACATACATATGCTCATCTATGCACATGTGTATATATATGTATATATGAATGTTTTATGTGTCTATACAAAACCTAGTATCCACAAATGAGAAAAATATGCAATATATTTCAATCTGGCTTATTTTACTTAATACAATATTATCAAGTTGTATATGTTATTTTGGGAAAACATGATTTTATTCTTTTTGGTGTGCATATGTATATGTACATGTGTGTTTATATCATATTTTCTTTATTCAACTTCTGATGGGTATATAAGTTGGTTCTATAACTTTGCTTTTATAGATAATGTTGTTGTAACATGCTTGTACTCTGCAGTCTTTCTTGTAAACACTCAACACTAGCAATAGAGTTGGGTCATTTGGTAGCTCTGTTATTAGGGTGTTCTAACATTTAACTATCTAATTTATAATGTTCAGTCATCCCCTGTGATGGGTCACCACTCTCTGACATTCATGGCTTGATTGAGGGTGATTCTGTTCTCTGATATATCAGGCTAATTTTATTAATTATAAAATATATCATCACATATTCCTTTTTGTGTCAAAATAAAAAAGATTATAACTAGCATAAGAAAAACTATATATAATGGGTAAAATAATTATACACATATATACAAGCAATAATTACATGAGTAAGTTCCAATTCATTAACAGTTGACACATTCAAAGAAAATCTTTTATTATTTACTCTATTTTGGTGTGAGTTCAAAGGATTGTACCTAATTCTGACTAACTTGTATTACTAACTAAAAACTATCTTTTGCTGCCTCTCACTTTAATCTCTAAGTGAGATTTTTCTAAAACAGTCACTAGAGAACTATAACTGTCTCATCTTCAACTCCCTCAGAATCCAAGAAGGAAATAATATTAACTAAGTAAACAGGACATGCAAGCAAGAAACTTTTAAATAATGTGAAAAACAAGTCAACTGGCTGCCTGGACAGTCACCCAATGTTCCTCTGCATCCTTGAAGTATCCATCTTCAGTATTGCCTATCATATCTGAAAGATTTCTCTGTGAAGCAAGATATTCTTAAAGACCTTTCTGCCTTGTCCTGGCAAGGTTTGGCAGTTCTTGTTTTTATTTTTGAATAAAGTATCATTTTTTATCCATGTATTCCCTTGTTCAAACTCCCTTCCCCCTCCTGCCCCTCCCAGTCACTCTCTCTCTCTTCTCCTCATCTCCTTTTCTTCTCCCAAACAAGGGCAGGAGGTCCCCAGGTCTCAATGTGGCTTATTTCAGCATCCACTCCCAGCAAGTCTAATTTTCTCATCCTAATACCAAGACTGGGTCAGGTGTTCCTCTGGAGGGAGTGGACTCCAAGATGCCGGTCCTAGGTGCTTCAAATCCCATGCTGCTCAGTGGTTGTGGTTTGAAGCTTGGGTGTTTTTTTACTTTTTGTTTAAAGTCCACTAATGAGTGAGTACATGCCCTGCTTATCTTTCTGGGTTTGTGATACCTCTCTCAGGAGGATATTCTCTAAATCCATCCATTTGCCTGCAAATTTTAGGATATCATTTTTTCTTACTGCTGAGTAGTACTCCATTGTGTAGATGTACCACAGTTTGTTAATCCATGTTTCAGTTGAGGGGCATCTAGGTTGCTTCCAGGTTCTTGCTATAACAAATAAAGCTGCTATGAACATGGTTGAACTAATGCTGTTGGGGTACAAATGTGCATCTTTACAGCATATTCCCAATAGTGGTATAGCTGATCCTTGGGGAGATTGATTCCCAGTTTTCTGAGAAACTGCCATACTGCATTCCAGAGTGCCTGAACAAACTTACACTCTCAACAACAATGGAGGAGTGTTGCCCTTGCTCAGCAACCTCTCCAGCATAGGCTGTCATTTGTGTCTTTAATCTTAGCCATTCTGACAGGTGTAAGGTGGTATCTCAAAGGTGTTTTGATTTTCAGTTCTCTGATGGCTAAGGATGTTGAGCACTTTTTCAAGTGCCTTTCAGGGTTTGGCAGTTCTTTTGTGTGTGTCTTGCTGATCCATTTTGGACAGCATACAGTCAGCATTGGAGGCAAGGGCACTTTATTGCCCAGTGGCTAACTTTTGCCACAAAGAAGGTCAATTTCATATGGAGTTTCTTCAGTGCCCATCATCTTCTCTAAAGTAGATTGGTTTTGACAAGAGCAGACATTTCTCATAGTCATAAAATTAAAAAAACCTATGTTATTATAATTTCTTAAATGCCATATTCTATAGCTCTCTGAAGTGTTTGAAAACCTGTCCATCTAAAATATATTTGTTTGACTTTGAAAACATATCTAATATGACTATAAGTTTGATTGTAATGTTTAACTACTAACTTGCATTTTTTATATCCTAATTAGTTGGTAAAAATAATTTTCAAAGACTAGAAATTTGTATTACATTTTTACATAATGTATATAGGTACAATACCTTGAACAAGCATACAAATATATGTACAGTAACAAAATTAATCTCAACTTTGTATCAATGTATACAATTTGCATATGATATAAAATTTCAATCCAATATAAATTATTTAAAACTGGTAATTGCTTTTTAACTGTAGATTCAATAATCTACCATTATAATATGTGAAATTATATATCTAAAATGATCCAAATATTCCATCAGCTTTCTTTCCCATAAATAGTTAAGTTCAATTTCATTTAGAGTACCTATCACACAGGTGTGATATTTTTCAACTTTTGTAAAAATGCAGTAGTGCCAGAGTCCCAGGGAGGCACCTTCTTCATTTATTTATTTATGCTATTTAGAGTTTATTGCAAATTTTGGAGGGTAGGGGGAAAGAGAAGGGGAGAAGAAGTTGGGAGAGAGAGGGGGCGATAGAGAGAGGGAGAGAGACAGAGAGAAAGAGAGACAGAGGAGAGAGAGAGAGGAGAGAGAGAGAGAGAGAGAGAGAGAGAGAGAGAGAGAGAGAGAGAAGAGAGAGAGAGGAGGGGTGCAGAGAAAAGGATTTACTGCCCCAAGGAGGCACTTTCAATGCTTCTGAACGTTATTCTGTTTATTCAGGCTCCATGCCCTCCAAAACATAGCAGTTACCCCTCATTTGTGGCTTTGCTTCCATTAATTTCAGAGACCCAAGATTAACCACAGTCTAAAAATACTAAATAGAAAATCACAGAGGCAAGAAAGTTGATGTATTAAGTAGTTTTTACTACAGCATAAAATAATTATGTATTTTATTACTAATTACTGATGTTAATTTTAGTTGTGCCTAACTTATTAATTAAACCTTATCATAGATAGGTAGGTAGATAGATGAGCTGATAGAGGATAGATTTTTACACACACACACACACACACACACACACACACACACGTATATGCACATGGCAGAAGATGTGAAGTAATGTCCGAAGTTGAAAGGACACGTTAACATGCAGTAACTTCCACAGGCCAGGGACTCTAGGGCAATTATAATATGGTAAAACAATATTCGATATTAAGGAAAGAATAGTGGTAGGTACCCAGGATGTGGAACATGTTCCCTACATAGTTTTACCTCTTAAATACTGGACACTAAATCTTTTGTCTATTATTAAATGTACAGATACTCGGAAAACTCTCAAAGAGACATGATATGAAAGAAGTTATTCTTTCCCAGAAAAATCCAAGAGATTAGTTGAAACTAGTTTCCTAACAAGCTGTAAATCTGTACTTAATTTCAGGATTTCTATTATCTTACTCATAAAACACTAACATGGCTACAACAAGAAAACCCAATTTGCTAAAGAAATATCACACATTTACATTTTAACACATTTTTATTTACCTTTATAATCCCCCAACCATGCTCGTGTCAAGTGGCATATGAGGTAATGTTTGCACCTAGTCAACAGTCTCAATTCCAGACATCTGCAATAAATTTTTAAGGCCAAATGCTGGTACTACATACACACCTGGAGTTTGAAGTAAGTTTTTGTGCTGCAATGCACTCCCAGGATTTGTTAGCAAAGGGCAAGGGCTCATCTGAAATGCTGACTTTTATAAGTACACACATTCCCCTGCCTGGACTGTTTGAACTCAATGCAATGTTAATTGGACACGCATCTAATCTTTGACAAGAACACTTGACAGGAAAGGGAGATGAGAACACTCACAGCACAGTAGATTATAGGTCATTCTGTTTCCTAACACTGTTCTCATCAAGTTGTCTTTCCCCACATCCTTTGCTTCCTCCTTTGGAATGTACTGAGAGTTGCTACTTTGGGGTATCTACAAACATCCTGGACTTCAGCCACGTGAAGAAGTAGGCTAAATGGATGCATTGGGTCTTTATGTGACTATCTGGAGAGAGCCAGAGGCTAGATCCCAGGGATAACAGTTATTGACCTAGGGAAGTCAGAGGATCTTCTAAAACCCTGTTTGTAACGGGGGCATAGGTCACTGGCACAATATTCCTGAACCCCCACCATAAGCAATTTTCTTACTCAAGAACTATCTTCTTATATGTATGCTCCATTTATTTTGAGTTTGTTTGTTTCTTTGTTGTTGTTTTCAAACCAAAGACTTCCTAAATGATAAGACTACTTGTTATTGTGTATATGTCTTAAGCAGTGTTAAAGGAACCTGGAACAAGAATGCCAGCCCAATACATTTCATGTTTTTCAGGTGTTGATTTCCTCAAGAGATGAGGAAGCTGGTGAATGAAAACAACAAAATAAAAAAAGAAAGAAATACTCCTAGGTATGACGGAAGAAGTTTATTATAGATATGAGGGAGAGTATCACCAGAGGCAGGGACATCTGGAAAATGATAGAGTAGACATGTCCCTGCGCTGTGCCATGTGAGGAGAGGGATAGGGTAAAAGAGAGTAGAGAGGGAGGGGAACTGGTAGAGCAGCCAGGAGGCCCAAAGGTACAAAGCAAAAGAGTAGGCAACCAAAAGTGGTGGATTATAAATGGGAGAGAAGCCTAGCCCACTGGGCTGGAAAGTTCAGGGAGCAGCTGTGGTATGCTATCCAGAAGAACCTTGTAACTGCTGGGTTTGAGGGATACTGAGAGAACCTGATGGACAGGTCTGCTGTGATATGATATAAGTAGACACTTCAGCCACCTTAGACAAGGACATCAGGTTTGTAACCTAACATCTGGCATTTGCAATTCATTCTAAGAAAGTGGATGAATGATCTTAAATAAAACCAAGTACATGATAGACACCCCTTGAATCTCATTTTGCTCATTTATGAAGACCATTAGCTTAATTCCCATGTGGTAGGGATTTGGGAATCCATGTAAAAATTGTGTAATTAATGCCAAGCTTCTAGCACATGTATAATTCTTTTCACTGTGGTGTCTGTATATCTGCCACCCCAGTCGAATGCTAATACTTGTCTTCATCTCATAATTTGAGCTCCTCTCTATACTTCTCAGGATTATAAAGTCCTATTCAAGATTTAATTTTTCTTTGCAGCTAAATCTGCCCATTTCAATGTTATGACATGTAGAGAGAGAAAATGCTATTGTGATTTGTTAACTGGTCTTCCTGGTTATCTAGTGTGAATGTCTTCATGCTGTAGCATTTAAATGGTAACATTTTAAAACCAGATCTCAATTATAAAAAAAAAGAACTGTGGTGCACAGGATCATTATTATACTCAAATTGTGTATTGGGCATGAGTTGTTTGAAAGAGAAAGAGATGTCAATGTAAAGTCTGAAATAGGAGCTGAGGAATTAAATTGTATCTCAGTTCTTAGGCAACTGCAATGGTAATGAACTAAGAAATGCAACTTCCTCCTTTTACATAGGTGGGAGATATGTATTCTGGCTTCTCCTTGTGGGAGACACTGCTGTACTTTCCCTAAGTCATTGCCTCACAAATATGGATTATAGTAGCTTACCATTCTCACTCTGTGAAATGAGAAAATAAACTCTGAGAATTTAAGCATCATTAAAAATGAAATATATAGATGAGGTAAAGCTAGAATTTTGACTCAGGTTCTCAAAAATGTCAGTAAGGAATGGTCCAAAGCAATAGCAGAGAGCAGAAATAGAGAGCAGGAGTCAGCATATTTGAAAGCACCTAAGTTTGAAATGATGGCAAATGCTGCTTGTTATAGAAATAATATTTCTCAAAACCTCCTAGGTATGGGGACATTCTGAAATGCAATTCAATAAAAGATCCAAAATTTAATAACCCAGAAAGCAGCTTTTGGTTATAAAAATGAATTTCTGAAATGGTCATGTATATGTCCATATGTAAGAAAATCAGGCATGCTCCCCTGAATATTTATATTAGAAAAGTTTGGAAATAATTTATAAATTGTATACTGCTTATAGATCCCCAAAGTAAATGTATTACAATCATTATAGCTAAAATTTATTAGAAAAATATGTCCAAAAGAGACTAATAAAGGAAGAATAGAAACAAGTGCTTTTAAATAGTAGCACATACAGTGCCATATTATGGAGTCAAGCAAAGGGATGACAGATGGTAAAGATTATCAGGCAGTGTCAGATCACTCACTGGAAGGCATGTGCCAAGTCACTCACAATCGCGGTCTAATGTGAGAGAATCCCTCTCTCCTTCTTTATTCCTGTGTCCATGAATTCTGAACTGTGCCACTTTTACAATGTGGGGAAAAGACCCCAACTTTAGAAAAAAAGAAAAACTGGCCATTTCAAAGCAAACTTTCTATATTCTTGACAATGGTTCTTAAATATTAAAACAGAAGAAAATGGGACTGTCCATGGCTACTGTAAAGCCAATGTTCAGTTAACTAAGTCAAAGAGTTCTAGAATTGAACAGTATAAGTAGTTACATTTTAGTATAAACATATGTTTACGAGCCAATTGATATATCTCTCAAATCAATTTCAGAACAAATCTGTATAACATTTATTATCCAACTAAACATCTTAAAAGACATTTTAAATTTTTATATGTGAGGTTAAGAAAGAAATCATATAAGTCTAACACATTCCTGAGTTACTATTGCAAATAAATCTGATAAATTAGAAAAAATAATTTCTTCACGTTTTAGCAGCCAAATTTTACTTTAACCAAATCCTCTAATATATTTTACTTTGAAAATCTCAAATTTCAAAACTTATCACATATTTTAGGCTCATTAGTTCACTCAAGTACATAACATCAAATCTCTTAAATATTAACAAAAAGTTAAACAAATGCCATAGTTCAAACTCAAATGAATAGCTGCATTGTAATGTTGTGCATACAATTTCTTTTTATTGTTGTATTTAATACTAAAATGCCATGGCTTAAAGGACATACATGGTATGTAAGACATTCTCAGTCTTCACTATACATTAAAATCAGTCAAATCTTTACAAGTTGGAAAGATGATACAATAGCTGTATCATCAGCTCACCTGACTAAAATCAGAGATTCTGGGGATGATGTCGTCAGTGTTTGGTAGTATGTATCTATGTCACAGAACCTCTGTTCTAAAGAAAGAAGGCCATCTAAAGTGGTGGTTGTCAACCAATGGGTCATGACTCCTTGGGGAATCTCATGACCTTATTTACCAGGGTCATCTAAGACCCTTGTAAATATTATCTACTTATATTAAAACATATTATCTACTTATATTACAATTATTAACAGTATGAAAATTAAAGTTATGAAGTAGCAATGAAATAATTTTATGGTTGAGGTCACCACAACATAAGGAATGGTACTAAAGTGTAACAGCATTAGAAAGGTTGAGACTTACTGGTCTAAACAAAAAGCTGACAGTACCAGCTCAGGCAAACTGGGGGACTAACACTGCTTCTGTATATTAATAGTGTTCTCGGGCCTGACCCTAATACTGAATGCCCATCATGAAATTTCAAATGAGCTCTCTAAAATAACTAATTCCCTATATGTGTTCATGGACAACACATGAACTGAATCAATCCCATAAATTGAGCCTTCAATTCCACACACTCTTTTATAGTCTTATTTCCTGCTAGTTTAATTCTTAATTCTATTCATAGTCTTCATGTCTGACAGAGAGAACCACAACTCATAAATATTTAAATGATATTTGATTGAATGCTGTATAATTTATGATTTTACCACAAAACTAATGTCATGTCACATCAGTGGTGATTATGCATAACTGGATGAGAAATTGTCAAACAATATGGAAGAACACCAGTATATAAGGGAAGGTAATTATGCATATAGAAAATACATATGCATATCCTGTGACTGAGTCGTTAATTGTGTCTTTTCTTTTTTTACAAACATCTGAGCATCAAGCTACTTGGTTCCAAAGGCACATATTATAGCCTCCAATAGTAAGACCTTTTCACTTGCCTTAACAGAAGTCAGGTCCCAGGAGAGTCATATGCTTGAGATGGCTACCCTAAATGATTACACCCTTAGGGCAAAGGTGACCTATAGCTAAATATTTCATATTATTCATCAGCTCCCAAGGACTATAGAGAAATAGTCCTTAGTAAATAAGAGAACAGATTTAGTTGCTCAGCAGAAGTTAATGGAGAGACCCTATTGCTGAAGACATACGTTAAGTAGTATTATAAATTTGACTAAGAACCCATTGTGGATGAGGTCTTAGCTCCCAAGGGAAACTTATTATCATCGTGCTGAATTGACACAGTGTTAAACTGAACTTCAAATTTGTATCTCTGTGTCTATAGATTTAGTACAGTTCTCAGATCTTACCAAAGAAGTTTTTTTTGTGTGTAAGATATGGACATGGATGTATGTTAATGAAAAAACACACAACTGATCAAGGTAAAAAGAGGAAGTACCTGTGGAATTCTCCACCACAAACAGGACATTTTTTATCACACTTCTTCTCTTAAGGCTCAGGGACAACCACAGAAGAGATAGTGGAAAGATTTTTCTTTTAAAACCCCAGGGTTGGAAAAGACTGGGCTAAAAGAATGTGTTTGGGAAATGACCAGATCCCTGCATTCATTACCCCAGAGCAGCTGCAGTTTTCTAAACAAGATCAAACCAATCATTATTAGATCATGGATAGGAGAGGGTCACATTAGCCCTAACCTGTAGGTAAAAAGCAACTCACAGTGGCTGCTGGAAGAGGAAGAGTGAATTTTCTTTAAGGGTGTGGTCCCTAGTAGGTAAACTATGCTCCAATATATGGTCCTGTGCCCAAGAGTATAAGTGTAGCAAGAAAAAATGATTAGGTGTATTAAAAAACGAAGAGGACATGAAGTTACGAGGGGTTGTAAAGATATGGGTAATACTGGGTTTATATGTATGAAATTCACAGAGAATTAATAAAAACATGACATTTTTAAAGCATCAGAGAAGAAGGAAAAGTTCACTAAGAACCTCTGTGTATGTGTCTGAGATAATAGTCTGGTCCTTGGTGGAGGAGGTTTGACATCAAGTTGATCTTAGGTTTCTGAAAGACAAAAATTCAAAGCTTCCAAATAATTACATATTCATCCTAGACCACAGCAATGGTTGATGCAACAAATTTTCAAGATTGATGCAAAGCCAGCAGCCACAATGAGGCATATAAGGAAATAAAGTAACATGAGCAAGAATTAGCATAAAAAACAAAGGCCTTTAGTGCCCTTAGAGACTTCAATTACCAAAATAGTTGCAATATCATTCTTAATAAATGGATACTTGCAATATCACTAGGGCAAAAGAAGCCATAAAATGATTCTTTTTGAATACAGGTTGTTGAGCAGAGCAGATTGGGTAGCTTCAGCAACAAAATGTACTCTTCACAGTTACAAAGGCTGGTAAGACCAGTTGTCACTGTGGTACTGACTGACCATCAGCATCTGGTGATAACATTCTTCCTAGATTTCAGACAATTCTTTTCTCACTGTGTCCTCATCTGCTCTGGAGAATGAGCTTCTACCTTATGCTCCTTTTTGTGAGGTCTCTAATCCGACTCATGTGTATTCTCTCTCTTTCAAGGTCCAACTTCTCACCACCACCACAATGTAGGTTCAGATTTCCACATGTTCTGTTTATTTCCATGACACAGAAGATAGCAGATATTCTAGAAGAAAAACCTGTGGTTCCTGTGGATGTCCCCAGCTAAGATTCCTAGCAATGGGGGCAAGGGTGCCTGAACTAGCCTTCCCCTGTAGTCATATTTATCACTACCCTAAATGTCATCATAGAACCTAGATCCAGTGACTGGTGGAAGCAGACTTGGCTGAGCTCCTGAAGTTCTGTTGAAGAGAAGGAGGGATTATTGAAGCAGTGAGGGGGGTCAAGATCATGATGGGAAAAACCACAGAGACAGGTTTCCCGAGCTAGTGGGAGCTCACAGACTCTGAACTGACAGCTGGAGAGCCTGCAACTGAACTAGGTCTTCTGAATGTGGGTGATAGTGTGTAGCTTGATCAGTTTATGAGGTCCCTGGCAATGGGAAAAGGACTTATTCTAGGTATATAAATTGGCTTTTTATAGCCCATTTCCTATGGTGGGATGTCCTACTCAGCCTTGGTGCAGGGGAGGGGCTTGGCTCTGCCCAAATTTGATATGCCGGCCTGTGTTGACTATCCAGGGAAGGCCTTACATACCCACTATGAGGAGTGGAGAGGAGGGTGAAAAGAGGAGGGGGAGCAGATGAAGGAGAGGGATAAAGAACAGTGTTAGTATATCAAATGAAAAAAATTAAATTAAAAATAAAATATAAAAAGAAAAATCATTAGTTTTTTAAAATGCTAAAAAGCTTGTAGTGGAATTATGTTGTTTTATTAAATATATAATATATTACCACAAAATGTCTATAATGTGCAATCAAGAGACTAAATGATGTAAAACATAGAATACTAAAGTGATATATAGGCAACAGATAACAGCAATGAGTAAGTTTATCAAAACTCTTTCCTTCACAAAAACACCAATTTTCAAATTACCCACAAGCAATAAAAACTTTTCTGGAGCTACCAAATCTATATAGAGCACAGAAATAGAAAAAGATACATCACTAAAAAAAGCAGAAAGAAAGTTTAACACTCCCCTCTCACCCTGCTCCCAAACCCACACAACACATGTAAAATCCTCCATGTGGGGTAAAGACCTAAGCAAATACAGTAGTGACTCCATTATTAGGATCATGCTACACCTTATTGTCACAAGCAAATGGCTCAAGTGTCCATTTACCCAGATACCAACCTGGCTCTTTCTGGGACTCCAAATTGACCCTGCCTGTGATTCACCTGCTGACCCAACTGCAGTATTTGGATAGACTGACTAGTGAAAGGACTTCTCACTTGGACTCAGTATGAAACACTCAGAAAAGGAACCCATTTCTCTAAGTGCACATATCTGAAGACCAGAGAGAATCAGGAAAGAATTGGCACCAATAAAGGCAAGTTAATTACAAACTACCTTACTCTAAAGAAAAGCTCAACAAAAAAGTTCAAAATGAATTAATTATAAAAATTCAATGTGCTAGAACACAGCAACAATTCATCAATATCAGGAAAACAAAAGTTTAACAAAGAGACAGGAATCATCTCAAGGAACCAAGGGTATAGTAGAATTGGGAAATGGTATAAGTAAAATAATGCAGTATAGGGGCACCAACAGCAGATTTAATCAAGAAGAATAAAAGATTCGTGAACCTAAAACAGTTCATCTGAAAACATATAGTCATTATCAAGAAGGGAAGAGGGAAGGCAGGGAAAACAGACAGGCTAAGGAACTCTATGACATCATCAGGAAAATTAGTAAGAAATTAAGACCAAAGAATATTTAAAAACATAATAACTGAAACTTCTAGGGAGAGATATGAATTCAGGTTAGGACCTCTCAGGTAATTAATTCTCCAAAGACTTCACAAGTACAAGCCAAACAAAATTTCATGAACATACAATATAGAAAAGTTGTTAAAAATTGATGTCAGAGAATTGTAGGGAATAGCAACAGAAAAGAAACTTGATAAATAATGAAGTAAGCTCTATAAGATCAGTAGAGGATGCCTCTGTATTAGTCAGGGTTCTCTAGAGAAACAGAAGTCATAGGTTGATACAGACACACACACACACACACACACATTTGTTACATGAGCAAAATAACAACACCTGAGGGACTGGTGTTGTGGAATGTCTTTCTCTATGCTGTGAATACCATTGGTTAATAAAGAAATTGGTTTTGGCCTATGGCAAGGCATCTTAGAAGCAGGCAGTAAACTGAGCATAGATAAAGTGGAAGGAGAGTTGAATTAGAGAGAGACTAGGAGAAAGATGTAAAGGAATTCAAGTAAGCCCTGGGCCACATGGCAAAACATAGATTAATAGAAATGGGTTAAGTTCTAAGATCCAGCAAGGAATATGTCTTAGCCATAGGTCAAATAGCATATAATTCATATAAGACTTTGTGTGATTATTTGGGATCAAGCAGCTGTGGGTGGTTTATTTGGGAATGCTGGTCCAAATTTTGAGGTTAGTCTGGGCTAGAAACTTCTTCTTACTACAGAACTATGAACTCAGGAGTTTCTCAGTCCATGGCTAGGAGCTACAGTAGTTCCAATCTGTGCAAAGCATGAACTGGTCCTGTAGCACCTCTGGTCTTCAGTCAACTATAAAAGCTTAAAACCGGTTCATATTAGGGAAGGAAATAGCAACAGCAGCCAACAGATAAATTGACTAAGCTAGGTGGCCATTAGAAAAACAAGCATGAAAAATCTTTCTTCTACCATGACCCTTCTTTCCATCTGGGCTTCTCCAAGAAGGTGTCACCCATATTTAGGGTAGATCTTGCCAACCACTAAGGCAAATTCTAAAATCTAATGAAGATTCCTTAAGTGATTCTAATTTTTGGCAAGTTGCTATAAAACCAACCATCATATCCTCCACAGAAAGGTTGCTGATCAGGAAAAAGTGGTTATAAACTAGAAAGCTAAAAGCATAAAGCTGTCAATCAAGAAATGGTTAGGCATAGATGTCTTTGAGAAATACTTTACCAGATACACAAAAGCTAAAGGATAGATGGGGATGGTACTGCATCTCATCAGCTCAGTATGCAGAGGCCACCCAAAAAGCAAGATGTAACAGAGATAAAGCTACAGAACACATGGTAATAGATGTATTGATAGAAATTGGTTGAGTTATATTATAATACTTTGAAATTTGGTGTATCATGGAGCCACAGAAACTTAGTAAACGGAAGAAAGACAGAAGCTTCACAACAACCAACAAAAGTCCCGATAGTAAAGTCCTCACCAAGGAGTAACTTTACTTTAAAGTTTGTTAAATCTCTAGTCAGATAACAGGGAGTCATTGAATATATGTACATCTAAGTATCAACACTTATTTATGGAGAGGGCACATATTCCAAGACGTGTGTTGAGGCTAGAGAAAATCTTAGTCAAACAGAAATCTGAGTTCAAGTATAGCTATACTTATGTCAAACAAAATAACTTTTAGGTTTTTTGACTTAACTACAAAATTATACAGACAAATAGTCACTTTTTTGAGGCTATAATAAGCATAGATATATGTGCCTTCAGTATCATAAAACTGAAATACAAAAATCAAAACTTAAAAGAACTAAGTGGAGTTTCAGAGAGCAACACAGCAACAATAGACAATATTAAACTCCACTTTCAAGAATAAAGACTCTCTAAACAGAAAACTAACAAGGAAACATTGGTCTTGAACTATATTATGGGTCAAATACATACAAAAGGCTTTACATATAACGTTATTCCTGGAAGCAGAATATACATTCCTTATAAGAGTACATAAAACATGGATGGGAACACTTACTCCAGAGGACATATACACACAGACACATGTAATGAGACTGGAATCATATCATATATATTTTCTATTTACAATAGTTATGAAGTAGCAATCTTTAATAGAGTATACATGTGCAAACTAGCCACCAGAATAAACAATGAGTCAGAGAATAATCAAGAGGAAAATTGAAAATATCTTGAGACAATTACAGATGGAAATACACCATAACCCAAACTTATGGGATGCAGTAAAAGCCAAGATGAAAGTCTGCAGCAATAAACACCTACACTGGAGAAAGAAAGCCTTTGACTTTGTACCACAAGAAAATATTTTTTGAAAACACATTAATTCCAAAGCTAGTAGAAGGAAGGAAACAGTAAAAATTCTGATCTGAAGTGAGTGAAATGGGATCATGAAAGTAATATGAAAGAGTAATTAAAGGGACTTGTTTCAAAGAGGTAAACACGATCAACAAAATAAAAAGAACTCTAAGAAAAGAAGGGATCTTTAAATTGTCATAAACGAAAGACGATACTACAACTGTACAACTGTGCGACAGAAGAATCTAACTGATTACCAACAATGGCACCATCAAGCTGAATAATTTAGAAGAAAATAAAAAAAAAATCTTAGAAACACAACCAAGACTAAACCACTAAGTAACAGTTCCCTTTAGTAAAAAAAAAAAATAATAATAATAAGGGATAAGAAGACTGAGTCAATAATTTAAAAATATTCTTCTAAGATGTTTCACTGGGGAAGTCCGCAAAATACTTAGAAAATACCAACACTCTTTCTAAATTGTTAATAATAGCTGAAGAGGAGTTCCCTTGGTCCCTTTTCTGTTTCTATAACACACAAAACTCAATGCTTTAAAGAGAAAAGCGATTTATATAGATCACAATTCTATAAAAGAAAGCATGGTGTTGGCATCTCAGCAAGGGCCCATTGTGCCACAACATGACAAGAAAAGCCACTAAAAACAAGTTTCACAGATTTAAGATCACATGGAAAAGCAAGAGGGAACCAGTTTAGAAGAGGTTCACACCCATTCTTTGCATGAGATCTAACTCCACTGTGAGACAAGTTCATTAATTTCTTTTTAAGACAGGGTTCTCATAGACATAACTACTTACAGTGTTGCCTACATTTAACAGTTTCTACTACCCTGTTCCACCACACTGTAGACCATGTACTTGGGGCACATAAAGCTGTGGGGACACACTCCCATCATTTTCAAACCATAGTGGGAAGCACATGTGCAAGGCCAGCATTATTCAAAAATCAAAGCCAGATGAGGATAAACTAAGAAAAATAGTAAAGTTAAATATCTCTGATAAGCAAAGATGCAAAGATCCCCACAAAATACCCAAAATTAAATTCAACAGTTATTACAAGGACCATAACCATGACAAGTGATGTTTATCCTAGGGATATGAGGATGTTTTAATACATGGCAATTAATATATATGATATACCACATTTGGGGAATAAAACTTAGAAAATATGTTTCAGAGTTGGAAAGGTAAGAGGAAATGATGTAATTATATTACAATTTCAAAAATAATAGAAACAATAATAAAAAAGATAAAATCATATGATCATCTTAAGAGAAACATAAAGCATATGACAATGTGGAATATCCTGATGTATTAAAATCTTGCAACAAATTAGATATAGAAAGGATATGCTTCAACACAATGAAGATTTCCTGTGGCAAACAGCTTCCACAGCCAAGGAGGAAGCATCGAGCTTGCTACTTCTGTTCAAAGTAGATTTCATATTCATAGACAAGATAATTCAAATAAAATGAAATAAAGACATTCATGTCAGAAAAGAGAAGTAAAATGATCACTGTTTGCAAATTGCATATTTAAAAGTTCCAAAGCCGCTGCCATAGAAACTGACAGAAATTCAAGAATGGGACTACATACAAAAGTTGATTCACAAATCCAGCTGTGTTTCTTTACATGTAAATGTTATGCAAAATATGATGCCTAGACATTGCTGTATACAATTAATTTTTTAAAAAGGAATATAAGAAACCATGTGTCATAGCACATGCCTGCAATCTGAGTGTTCTAGACACAGAGGAGAATGCATTTGAAGTCAGTGTCAGCCACATTGTCAATTTCAAGTCAGCCTAGGCTAAAATGTAAGACCTTGTTTTAAATACATAAGTAAACAAACAATACATAGGAGTAAATTTAACCAAGAAAGGAATATTTGTGCAATAAAAACTATGCAAGATTGAAGAGTAAAACTGAAGACAACACTAACAAATGAAAAGATACACTATGTCACAGGATTAGAAGACTAAATACTGCCAAGTGCCTATATGACCTGTATTAGTCACAGTTATTTAAAGGAACAGAACTGAGAAAATTAATATATATTAAACAAGGATTTATTAGAGTGGTTTACAGGATGTGATTTGGCTAGTCCGAAAATGACTGTCTCTTGACGGAAAGGTCAAGAATCTGGTCATTGTTTAGTTCATGGTATCTCAAGTCCTCTTTAGTCTACATTGTAATACTAAAGAAGTGGGCCTAATATCAACAAAGAAATACCTCAGAATCCAGGCAGGTAAGACTTGCTAGCAAGTCCACAGGCATGCAAAAAGCCCATGCCTTCCTCCCTACACTTCCTTTTATGTGGGCTACCATGATAAGGTGTGGTCCAGATTTAGGGTTTGTCTTCCTCTTCCAACCTCAAATGATCCAAATCATGAAATTCCTCAAAAGCATGCCCAGCTGCTTGGACTTTAGTTGATTCCAGATGTAGTCAATTTGATGGCCAAGAGTAGCCAATACATTACCCAAAGTGATCCAAGAATCTGATATAATCTTTATAAAAAGTCAAATGCCTTTTTTTACATACATAGAAAAGAAACAATCCTAGATAAATATGAACTAAAAAAGGTCTGAAAATAGCTAAAACACTATCAAAAAAAAAAAAACAAAAAAAAACAAATGTAGTGGCATCACGCTTTCTGATTTTAAGTTCTACTGCAGCTGTTTAGTAATCAAAACAGCATGGAATAAAATCATAGTCACAGTGACTCTAGGGAATGTGATGGAGAGCTCAGAAATAATTCTTCTACATATACTCAGTAAAATGATGATCAACAGGGTTCTGAGAATACACATTTAGAAAGAAAAATTAATTCTTTCTACAAACATGTTGGAAAACTGGATAGCTACATATAAACCAATGAACTTAAATGTCTATCATACACCAAAAAACCTCCCCAAGTAAACTAAGAACTAAAGCATTAGACTTGAAATCATAAAACTCATGTAAGAAAGCAGCAGAGAAATCTCTGTAACATTATTCCAGGTAATGATTTTTCAAATGACATCAAAAGCAGAGGCAAGAAAAACAAGCAAGTCTACAGTCAATGGAAAAGTTTCAGAGGCAAATAAAATTCATAAAGAAAAATAAAGAATGGCAGAAAGTGTGTGTTAACAAGTGATCCAATAGGAAGTTCATGTCCAGTACAGTCAAAATGATTCTATTTCCCTAATTTACATAATAAATCTGAGAACTATGACAGTTTGTGGGATGTATTTAGGCTTTGCTCTGGTAAAAAAAAAAAAAAAGACTAAAGCCCTTTTCAAATGGAGAGTTTATTTGTTCTTCCAGTATGTGAGAACACATCTAACATCTGCCATCCGTGAGAATTACTGTAGGAGACACCCAGTTCAGTGCTTTTTGAAGTTCTCAGTGTCTATAACTATGGAAAAGAAATGTTTGTTGTTTATAAGATACACAGTTTATGACATTGTATTATTATTACCCTGACAATCTACAATATATAAAAGCACTCCTACAACTTAGTAGCAAGACAACAGTCCAGTTCAAACATGAGAACATGAGTTCAGATCTACAGCACCCACAGAAAAATCTAGGCTTGGCAATGGACCTGTAATCCCAGCACTAAGGAGACAGAAAAAGGAAGATTCCCCTGGGATTTGATGGCTGCTAGGACTTGGTGATTTGTAAATTCCATGAGAAATCCAGTTTCAAAATATTAAGGAAAACACTTGAAATCCGCTTCTAGCCTCTGTATACACATGCACATACAAGCATTTCTGCATATATACAGAAATATGTGCACAAACATATAGCACTGAAGCATAACATGCACACCAAATAATTAAAAAGTAGATCAATAATTCATTTTCATATAAGATACACGCTATTAATTATTATTATTAATTATTAATATTATTATTACTATAATGAAGATACAAATATAATAGTTTCAAGAACATAGAGAAATATTGGCTAGTCCACAGAGGTTATGAATGTCAGTTGCTAAACCATCATGCAAAATAATATAGATATTTTTCAAAAAAAGTAGAATTATCATGTGACTTGGCATTACAACTTTTATACACACACATACACACGTTGTACACATTCAGTAAATTACATGTATAGCATAGTGACTATAGTTTATAATACTATATTGTACACTTAGAAATGGGTAGAAAATAGATCTTAAATATCCTCACCAAATACACACAAGGCTAACTATGTGAGGTGATAAATACACTACTTAGCTTGACAATGAAAACTTTTTCATATGCATCACTCTATTAAGACATCACACTATGTGCCTTGAAATTACACATTTCATTGGCCAACAATACCTCAGTAAAGCCTAAAAAAAGTAAAAATTTTTACTAGTTATAAAGATATGAAGTGACATGGGGGAAGAATTAAAATGGCAGATAAGAAGCAGCTCAACTTGGGCCCACCTCTAGCTCTCTCTAGCTCTATCCTCACAGTTGATGCAGGGATCCTGGTTGCTATAGAGATGGACAGACATCTACCAAGATCCTGCCTTACAGCCTATGGTGCTTAGATTATAGAAGAATGGCAAGTGTGTCATTCTCAATTCCCCAAAGAAGCCTTAAGACTCTAGGTTGCCTGATTTGGAAGCATCTGAAAGCTTGGCCTTATGAATACGCCATTAAAAACCTTGACTCTCCTCTGCACTTTCCCCATAGCATTACAGTTCCATATTCCTGACTCAACATTTCCTCCACTCTGCTTGCTGCCCAAGAATCAGAGACATCCTGACTACATGAAACCTCCCCTTTCTTCTGAAACTTAGAAAGGACCCCCATTCTGCTTCATAAGCCTGAGGTCTGAGCAGAATCCCTGCCTACCTATAGCATTGAGACCTGAATTCTCCTGGAACCCTGACGATGCCCTGTCTGTCTGTATTTCTGCCCATTGTGTTAATGACTTCAAATAAGCTTTTTATTCAAAAGGAGAAACCTTTGGTGTCTGACTTGAAACTCAAACATGAGACCTTTCAAGAAAGTCTTTTCTAAACATGATTAGAATTCCACAAGGCAAGTACACTCAGCATATGCTCGGAATCAGCCTCTGCCTTCATAAAATCAGAGAAAAGATGGTTCCCTCTTGACTAACAAACAATTGCATTTTAACTATTAAAACTACATCTGTGAGCAAGCATATTCAAGTTTGCAGGCAGAAAGGCCACTAAAACAACTAAAGTTTATAAAATAAAATTGAATAAAGGCCCCAGCCGCAAAATTGCAGTTACTTAGATCTGGCAACATTTTAAAAACAGCTGTTGACATGGAAAAAAGTTACTTTCCCAAAGTCACATAAGTGTTTACTTTTTCAGTAAAAGCACAAGTAGCTTGTGGATTAAGGATGATTTTCTCTTCTCAGTTTCTTCCTCAGGGGTTAAGTTACATACTTACCATTTCTAAGCAGCATAGTTAACTGTGACTATGTGTGTCCAGGACTGGAAAGCCCCTTAAATGCAGAGTTAAAGGGCAGTTGCTGGCTTTCTGTCCTGTAAAGGCTAAGAAGCCAAAACAAACTTAAGTATCAAAGCAAAAAAACACTCACCTAGTGCACAGATCCCCAGGACTTGGCTCCTGTGAAATGACTTAGAAAACAGATCATTTTTAATTAATCTCTTTTATAGCCTGATAAAATGATACTTTGCTGCAAACCATCCATGTTATAATTGTTACCTGCTGTTCAAGTGAAAGAAAATTATTAACTATGTTGGACAGCGATGCTTTCTAAAATAAAAATTCTGTAACACTTCACTATCAAATTAATGTTCAAGGACAATGAATTTTTCCAGTTTTCTTTTGTAAATCTGGCATCTTGTTCTGTCAAGTGTAAAAACTTTATCATAGTATACAGTCTTAGACAACACTGTATGGCTGTCCCTATGATGTTCTCAGCATGAAACTTCTATATAGTTATGAGAAAAAAAAGCTTGTCTGAATTCTTAGAGATCCAGTATTGATCTGGAAGATAGATAACAAGGAGAATGTAACATTTTATTTTTCTTTAAATTTTGTTTAAAACCATTTAAAATTAAGACATATCTATGTGCCAAATAAAGTAGTAAATCTTTATAGTTATGGGGAAAAATGCCAATCACATAATCAGTGCTTTTAGATTTGTAGATGTTGGAATGTCATTTTATTCAAACATATTCTGGTGCATATTCCCCCTGATGTAGAAGTCATCTGAGGATACTTAGAAAGTATGTAAGAGGTAAAAACACTCAGGATGCTTTTATTATTCTAAATACTTGTATTTTATTTCATAATGTATAACTTAATGATCTATCCAAATTTAGCCTTATAAAAATACGGAATATTAAAGTCATGAAGACTAGAAGAAGTTTAACAGTCTTCTAAAAAAATAAAACCAAACTGGTTCGTTGACACAAGCAGTGATAATGAAATATCCAGCCCATCTAAATTTGGTCAAAGAGATTAGAAAGTTATTTAGAATATTATTATTAAGCATAAGAGATAATGGTGCTCAGTAAACATAAAATATATTTCATGACCAGCAACAAGGTGAGTGGGACCAAAAATAATAATATAGTAATAACAGAGGCATCTACTCTCGATGGTCAGAATTTTGATGCTTGACATGTTTTTATTAGCACTCCTTATTTATATAGTAGTAACCAGTGTGATATGCTAATATTTTTAGAACTTACCACTCACTACACTAATTTTACTTCCCCCTACATAGCTTTTCATGTTACTTTAATTTTTGAGTAGATCAATTTGTACATACGATTTCCAGTGTTCTTAAGTAACTTTTATTATAGTTAAGCTCAGGGAAAATATTACACACCTTCCCTTGTGCTAAATATATAGTATAGTTAATGATTCCACTACAAGTTTTATATTAAAAACAGCTGAAGACTTTTCAGAAAGTAATTGATAAAAAATATTTTAAAGTAAGGAGAGTTACAAGGATATATGCCTTTCAAGACAGTACTCTTCTGTCTTCAGAGAGGAACAAAGACCAGGCAGATTTGATGGGGATATTACTAGAAAAGAGGTAGCTAAGTCTTGAAAAGTTTGAAAAGTGGGCTCTCCTCAAAGGGACAGGAGCATCCCTGAGCTAATCCCTCTTTTTAGCTTTTCCCAGGCTTGCATCTGTTGCTTCAGTGTACCCTATGATATGCTGACTTCGGCATGGGTGAACTCAAATTGGGGACATAACTACACATTTCATTGCATCCACACTGACAAGCTATGGTAAAATAATTTTTTTAACTTATACTCACAAATCCATAACAGTGGGTATATAACATAAAATGAACTTCTATTCTTACTCATTTTTATAACAAATACAGGATGACCATCATAATGGGAAGGGCTACGACTTTTGTTATTCAAATAAACCTGACTTCCACTGCTGGAACACGTGAGTGACTGATAACTGAATGTGTTTAGCTCCTTTTAGAATGTTCTTGAATAGTCACATTTTATAGACATGACTGGACTTTAGTTTCATTTTAAAAAAGAGACATCTTAGAAAATGTGAAACAAGGGGCTGGAGAGATGGCTCAGCGGTTAAGAGCACCGTCTGCTCTTCCAGAGGACCGGGGTTCGATTCCCAGCACCCACATGGCAGCTAACAACTGTCTGTAGTTCCAGTTCCAGGCAAACACCAAGGCAAATAAATAAATAAACAAAGTTTTTTTTTAAAAAAAAAAAAAGAAAGAAAATGTGAAACAAAAGATAACCAAAATCTGCCTATCATTTTAATGAGATTTTAATTTTTTTATTATTTATTGAGCATGTTATCTTGGGCACATATGTGGTGAGGTGTATGTGTCAAGTCAGAGAACAGCTTTGTGGAGTTGGTTTTCCCTGTAGTTTTATGTTGGTTCTGGGAATTAAACTCAGGTTGCTAAGTTTGTACAGAATAATAAGCCATCTTAGTAGGTCCTTAATGGGATTTTTAAACATCTATAGTTTTATGGCCATTCAGGATACAGGATATTTATATATATTGTTTTAGCATTAGATTAACAATCATTAGATACTTAGCAATCATTCTCTCTCTCTCTCTCTCTCTCTCTCTCTCTCTCTCTCTCTCTCTCTCACACACACACACACACACACACACACACACAGAGTAGTAGTATCTATATCACAGGACTGCACAAAGTTACCATTTCTGAGCAGGACACAATCCAGCAAAAGTAGAAAGGAGAAATAAGGAACAAGAATGAGGCAGGAGAATATAAGCAAAGCACAGTGGTATGCACATGTGCCCAAATAAGATCTAAACATGAGGACTAAAACCCAGCTGTTTAGTAGTAGTGTAGAAATAGTATCCGAGTGTTATAAGATCATCCAAATTTGTCAAATATTTAAAATATGTATTCATGATTAGAACCTGTACATTATTAAATTCTTTGCAATTAATTTAACATAAAATGTTAATTGGGCTCCAGAGAGCATATCATTTGTATTTTCATCTTATATTAAATATAGATTTCTTCTTATAATATATTCTAATTATGATGTGTGTGCCCCTCTTATTCCTCCTAGTTCCTCTCTACCTCTCCTCTCCAATCTGGTGCAGCACCTTCTGGCTTTAACTAGAAAACAAACAGGCATCTAAGAGATAATAACATCATTACCTAAAATTAAAACAAAATGGAATAGAGCAAAAGGAACAGAAGGAAAAGAATCCAAGGAAAGTTAGAAGAAATAGATACAGACACTGGGATACATGCATTTTCACATTCAGGGAACCCATAAAAATACAGCCCCAGTGAAATGTGTTCCTTTATAAGAATTGTCATGGTCATGGTGTCTCTTCACAGCAATAAAACCCTAACTAAGACAAAAGTTGGGGTATTATTGTGATAGGCCTGACCATGCTTTTGTTTGGAAGAATGTAGACTTTGGGACTTTAGATTAGAAAAGCAGTTGAACACTCAAAATGGGGCTTACTGAGTCATCCCCATAGGGACATGAAAGACAGTGGTGTTGCAAGTGATTTGAACTGTTAGGGACTGGTTCAAGGGATTTCAGAATAGGAGAAAGGTAGCATGTGGCTTAGAGACTGTTCTTGTGATATTTTGGTGAAAAATGTGGCTATCTTTTATCCTTGTCCAAGAAATCTGCCTGAGGCAAAATTGAAGTGCTTGCAGAGCAGATTTCAGAACAACCTACTGTGGATTGTGTCCTGTGGTTATTAGTGGCCATGCCTATGTGGATCTATAAAGAAAAGGAGCCAGCTGGGCAAGGATTGTACAAAATGCACAATTTGAGGAAAAAGGGGGCATCAGGAAATAGAATAGCACTAAATCCTGTGTTAAAGGAGGTAAACAGATTAAAGAAAATCTTTATATTAAAGGGAATGGTGACCTCAGATTAAGATCCCACCCAGCTAAACCTCAAACTTGTAAAAAGGAATTAAAGAACAGCTTAGAGCCAGGTGTGGTGGTGCTTACCTGAAATTCCAGTACTCCAGAGACAGAGACAGGCAGATCTCTGAGTTTGAGGCCAGCCTGGTTTACAAATCAAGCTTCAAAACAGCCAAGTCTTAGGCAATGAAGGAAACCATCAACAACAGAAAGCTGGTGATGACGGAACTGAACAAGGGGCCATGTTACAGTCCCAGCAAGCAACAGAACTTGGCAGATTTGACCAGGTGGTTGGTTCTGGCTTTAGAGTTAAGGATAGAAGAAAGGGGGCTATGAAATCTCCCTCTGCAAATCAGGCAAGGCACTGAGACCAGGCCTGTGTCAGGGGTGTCTATGCATGAACAGAGCTATGGAATGCCTGCTGAGGAGAGTTGCCAACAGAGAATGGAACCAGCCCAAGGGAAATAAGTGTGCTGTAGTAAACAAAACTGAAAGGATTTGGAGATCTGAAGGTGCTTTGACATGAGACATGGAGATGCAGAGGTAGGAGTTTGTTCAACTGGTTTTGGTTCAATATTTCCTCACTATGCTCTCTTTCCGCCCTTTTAGAGTGGAAAATGTATATCCTCTGCCATTTTATGTTGGAAGTAAGTGATCTTCCCTTTCATTTTGATTTTATTGGGGATTACAGTTAGGAGATTGTATGAGTCTCAGAAGAGACTTTGGATCTTTAAACAATTTTGAGACTGTTATAGACTTAGACTATAGGACTTTTGAAGTTGGACTAAATGCATTTTTCAATATGATATAGCTACAAGCCTATGGAGGCCAGGAAATAGAATGTGTTAATTTCCATAAAAATGGCATCTTAGACTCATTGGACTGGCACTATTGGGAAGGGTAGCCTTGTTGGAGTAGGTGTGGATTTGTTGGAGAAAAAACAGTGTCACTGGGGGAGGGCTTTGGGGTCTCCAAAGCTCAAGCCAGGCCTACTGTGCCTCATTCTCTTCCTGCTGCTATCTGCAGATCCAGATGTAGAACTCTCAGCTCCTTCTTTCTCTAGTACCAAGTCTGCCTGCATAGCACCATACTCCCTGCCATGATGATAATGAACTAAAATTTCTAAACTGTAAGCCAGCCATAATTAAATGTTTTTCTTTATAAGAGTTGTTGTGGTCATTGTGCCTTTTCATAGTAATAAAATCTGGAGTAGACAGAATCCATGTGTGAAGACCTGTGCGGGACCTGTGCATGTTGCCACAGTCTCTGTGAGTTCATATGGGTACTAGTCCTGGTGTGTTTAAAAGGCCTTGTTACCTTGGTACTCTCCATTTGGTTTGCTTGATACTTTTTTCCACAACCTTTTCCAGAAAGTTCTCTGAATCTTGAAGGTAGGATTTGATGAAGGCATCCCATTAAGGGCTGATATGAACTCTTTTTTTTTTTTTTTTTTTTTTTTTTTTTTTTTTTTTTTTTTTTTTTTTTTTTTTTTTTTTCTTTCTTTTGTAATTTTCATTTATTTTTTAATAAAGTCTCATTTTTTTTGTCCATGTATCCCCTTATTCAAACACCCTTCTCTCTCCCACCCCTCCCAGTCACTATCTCATCTCCCCATCTCCTTATCACCTGCCCAGGAAGGGCAGGAGGTCCCAAGGTCTCAAGGTGGCTTAGTTCAGCATCTACTCCAGGCAGATCC
>PVIH01020303.1:0-32875 GCA_004025045.1 Sigmodon hispidus | reverse complement strand
GTTCCATATAACAGCTCATCATCAAAAGCAGTGAGGGCAGGAGCTGATGCAGAGGCCATGGGGAGGTGCCACTTACTGCCTTCCATTACCTGCATTTCCCTTAACACTGTTATCTCCCAAGTTTGGTTCCTTTGGACAAGATGATGGGAAAGAAGGAGACGGGACCAGGACAGACCTGGGTGTCACTCTGGGAAGAGGGCGTTAGTTGGCTGGATTCACTTGGCAGAGAACTTTGGGAGCAGGGAGTAGGCGTGTATGTCTTTCACCACATTTTACAGAATTTCCATCAAATCTATGTGAGGTTTGCTCCTGAGAAATAAGCATCTGGAGTCTGGGTCAGTCCCCTCCACCCATGTTCCTCACACAGAACGTGTCTGGATGCTGTGGCTTCTTTAGCTCTCTCTGTCTTCTAGGCTCTGACTTACGGATCTGCCCCCAGCAAGGTTTCTCATCCCTTAGGCCCATCAAAGCATACAGTATGTTGGTTAAAATGGACATGCAGCACACATAGAAAAGTGACCACTGAACTTTGCCAAAACAAGGCAAAATGGTATTTTAGGTTTTTGCTTCACAGAAGAAACTGCCAGACATCATTCTGCAAGATACAAAGAAAAATGACAGCTGAACTTTACCAGTAGGTAAGACAGTCCTTCAAACTTCTTGCTTCACTAGAAAGTCTTCCAGAGACTCTAGGTGCATAAGATGAAGATGAATGTCCAAATGTTTCAGAGGAACTTAGAGTGACTGTCCATGCATCTGGATGTCACTGTCATTTCAAGAATTTTGGAAGTTACTTATAATGCACTTCTTGTTTAATCAGGTAATATTATATCTTTGTGGACTCTTTGATGGTGTTGAAGACTAGATAGTTATAATTATAATTTTGCTTAGCCATGATAAAAGGTATATTAGATATAAAACTGTAGACTCTCAACACAGGATAAATGACAGATTTTCTTTAATTTTGCCAAATATAAAATAGACTAGATATTCTACTGTAATTCTTGCTTGATAACTGCTTTGCTATATGTAATTATACTAAGTTAAAATAAAAACTTTCCTTTTTAATTAGACAGAAACAGGCAAGTGTCGTGGTCTGGTCTTTCTACTTGCTCTGAACGTGTGTTGCTATCATGGTTAATAAAAGTTTGCTGTGGCTTATGGTAAGGAAAGAAATAGTGAGGCTCAAAATCTAAGCAGAGACACAGAAAGAAGAAAGACAGAGTCAGGGAGATGCTGATGTGAAGGTATCAATAAGCCAGTGGCCATGTGGCAATACATAATTAACAGAAGTTGGTTAATTTAAGACACAATAGCTGGCTATTAATAGCCTGAGCCATATAACAAATGATTTGTAATTAGTATAAGCTTCTGTGTGTTTATTTGGGACCAGGCAGCTATGGGACACAGGAAAACTTCCAGCTCCATTTTACTCTGTTGTTTTTCTTCTAGTTTTTCTTCCCAGCTGTTATTCTACATATTTACTGATGTTTTTGTTCTATTTCTTTCCTGATTTTTTCCTTTTACATCTTTTCTTCTATATCTTATTTTATTCCCTTTTATACCAACTAAAGACAAAAAAAATCTGTGCAAGAAGAGAGTACTTCACAACAAAAATTTATCATCTTGATATAGGAAGAACATTAAAAATCACAAGTTATATGTTTTCTTTAGAATCCTACATTTTTCTTTGTATTAATTGTCCCATCATAACATCTTTATCCCAAAGCAATTATTATTTTATAATTGTTTAACATAGTTTTAAGCAAGCCAAGCATATTTCAGCAAGTTCCATTGTACTTGCAGAAGGCTGTTTACAGTTTCAATGTAGTAGATTCCTACTCCATTTCTTTTCTAGAGAAACTTTAAACATTTGGTGTAGCTAACCATCTATTTTTTTTACACACAATAGAGTTATTTAATTTTCTTTACAGCTTTGCTGTTTTCAAGGCACATACTGGGCTCTGTAATTAATTCAGTAAATTATATAACTAAGGAACTCATACTGATCGTTATCTTATGTATATGAACATAATTTCTTTTAAAAATCATTAGACTGTTTTTCCCTGGAAAGCATTCATGAGTCTCTAAAGTATAAAACTTTTTTATTCTTATTTTTCTTTTTCTAAAAATCTTATATCTAACAAAGTTGAAGATAACTTTTTGTGATTTTTTTTCCCTTTTTTGTATCTCTTTTTGGAGCTATTGGCAAAATAACCTAAGCTATTTTTTGTGGATATATATTACACATTTAATAAAACCTGAATATTGGGGAAAGAGCACCCAGTCAAATCCTAGGCAGACAGCTCAGGAAATTCTTAAACCTTGAATACAAAGATAAACAGGTGAGTCAGTCACATACACCTTAAATCCCAGCACAGTGAAAGCAGGGAGTGGTGACCTCCACCCTTAGTCCCACAACTCCAAAGACAGAACTTCTGTTTCTGTGAGTTCAAGACTCCATGGCTTTAATCCTAACCTGGTGGGATAGGGTATATAAGGGCATGTAGAAACCCAGAGAGAACAGAAGCAACTGGGAGAAGCAAATGACAGAAGTGACCAGGAGCGATGCTGAGAAAGTTGCAAGACAGTTTGGTGAAAATTGACTGTGGTGCTTCGTCTCTGATATTTCAGCAATCCCCCAGTAATGGGCTCTGAGTCTCATTTGTGCTACTGCAATTTTTCTAATCATTTTTATTAACTTTCTTAAACACTTTTATCTTTAGGATAGTTCAAAAGTCCAATTAAATGCTAGAGCTAACTAATCCTCATTGCTCTTATAAAAATCATCTTTCTCATAATCTTCAGGTATGTTTCACAATGAGGATTAGCATATCTTTTTCCAAGAAATGGACAGGCTAAATACAGCAGGAACAGGGCAGTGACAAACAGAAGGAAGGACCAGAAAAGCAAAAGCATTCTTGGAACAAACCTCCTGGGGCTTTGTCTATCCAAGATGTACCCAGAATAACCTTGTTACCTTCTGGGCTGAATTCCATAAGCTCCATTGCTGACTGAAGTTCCTTTGATATAGTCACTGGCACAGGAGTCTCATATTAGATATGCTCATATAAGATGTTTACATTATAATTCATAAAGCAAAATTACATTTAGGAAGTAACAACAAAATACTTTTATGGTTGGGTGTCACTATAGGGTGAGGAACTAACTGTATTAAAGGGTCACAGAATTTGGTAGTTTGAGAAACTAAGTTGAACATCAAGAAATTTTGGAGAGAGAATTGTTCAAACAGTTTATTGCTGTTAAGATATGATGTACTGAGTCAGGTATTGTACATACACCTGTAACTCCTGTATAAGAAAGAGAACAGAAGAATCGGCATTCATAGTACAGCCTAGGACACATAGGGAAGGATTAGTCTATTGACTAGGTCAGAGCCCTAAAAACTTAATGAGTTCCCATAGGCCCTCCAGTTAGAACTCAGCCCCTAACATTTTATATTTTAACAACAGAATTAGAAAATAAGGCTAATATTATTATACCTAATGTGTAATAATTACATGAGCAGAGAATACGTAACTGGGAGAAAATCCTGTAAATGAAAACTATAGGCCATCTTAAATTTGCACCTACCACTTACTTCAAAAGAACAGTTTTCCTGTTTTGCAATGGTCCCCAAGAGTGTCATAGTCTTTATAAGGTCTATTCAAGGACATTGAGAACCTTAAGGCCCAAAGCATTTAATAATTGTTTGTATCTCTTCACTTTAAGTCCTTGTTACCTCTTAAATGGCCAACACTAAGTCTGAGTCCCAAGTCTAAGGTCATCCTTTTCTCAACCAGAAAATGACATGCCTTAAGTACATCATTGTTGATTATAATCTTCATTGTCAGAAGGACTTTCCTTTGGATCCTCCTCAATATTTAACTTAATTTACTCTGGCATGCCCAAGCTTGTGGAATAATGTAACACTATGCACAAAGTTTTCCCAAATTAATAAATCTAGAATCTGACTAAAAAGTTGTAAAAATGTTTCTCATGCCTTACTCATTCTTGATTATTTCTTTTAAATAATTAAATTTGTAGTAATGAAGTCTTTATTTCTTCTTCAATTCTCTGTTTTCTAGATTTTTTTTTTTAAATTGTGACCTTCAGTCCTTTACAATGCCTGTCCCATCCATTGTTATGAACATATCAGTGATCTCTGGGTTTCTATGCTTGTTTCTGTTTGCAACTATGTATTAGTCCAAACAAGTTTCCAAAGTGTTTATAAACACTGTCACCCAAATAGCTTTCATTTCTGGACTGATAATCTGGGCAGTGTACTGTTCTTAAAGACAATTTTGATTAAAAAAATCACCCTGATTTTAACTTCATTGTTACCATAGGTTTAGAATCAGTAGAGAAAATAGACAGTTGGAGAACCAGGTGCTAAAATGTGCAAGATAATTCAACCCTCAGTATTTCTCAGGACTACCTCCTACTCCTGATTCAAACTAGATCTGTGTTCTCAGGACAGAACCATTCTTCTTCAGCTATCTTTTGATCTAAGTACATTTTGTTGTGGTTTTTTGTTGTTGTTGAACCTCTGTCAATTCGTACTCCGCACTACCCTTAGCAATAATTCATGATCTTTAATTAAGTTCTTTCACCTATTTTATATAAATATTATGAGGTCTCACTTTTAAAATTATTTTCTATATCTTCAGAGACCTTGGATCAGAAAATGTAAACTTTATGTTTTAGCATCCAAGATTTTAATGGGAAGAAAAATATATTATTGTAACAAAAATATTTCAAATATATTGTTCAAATATATATATATATATATATATATATATATATATATTCCATGAGTCCTCCTGTACACAGCTGGAGAACTGATCTTGTAGAATTGTCAAAGTAGTCAAAATTGGAGGATACAAGTGAAACCTCAGTATGTAAAAGAAAATTATGATAGACAGAAAATATTCATTGTAAAAATTGTATCCACAATTTTTTAAGTATCAAAAGTGCCTAACAAGTACTCACTTCCTATTATAATAGTTTGAAATGTAAATCTTATTAAATTTTATTTTCTCAATCGTATTTAATTTGCAATATTTAAGAATAATTGCACTAAGAGCTGAATACAATCTAGGCTATTTGAAATTTTTCATGATTTAACATGTTTAAAAATAGCAACTGTTGTGTTTGATCCATGTTTCTATAACAAGTTCTTCTAACTTAGCAAATATTTTGTTGTCAGAATAATGACATTATAAAACTATACATGGTTTTTACCATTTTTTGTGATACATAAACTTTTTCAAAAACTTGCTACCTTCCTACTCTTTAAAGATTTAAAGAGTCAAAACAGTAGAAAAGTGATTTGCTTTCATGATTACTGGTCTGATTGTGAATATGACACATGTGTTACTCAATTGCATTAATTTATACTCTCCTATCACCTTATTTATTAATTAAAATAATTTCCCATAATCAAATCTATAGTTTATTAAGTTGTTTGTTTATTTATCTATTTATTTATTTTTACCTGTTTGGGTTGGTGTGCTTATGACAAGCACACATTTTGAGATCAGGGGACAACTTTTAGAAATTATTCTTACCTTCTGGCTTGTTAGAGACAGGGTCTCTTTTGATGTTTCTGTGCTATCCACTCTAGCCTGTGTAGCCCATGAGCTTCCATCCAGTGGTAAAGTCTCCTCACCTCTCGCTGGGAGCACTGAACTCATAGCTGCATCATAGTGGATCCAGCTTTTGTATGATTGAATTCAAGTTGGTAATACTGTACAGAAAGTTCTTTCACATTGTGAGACATCTCTCCAACCCTTAGATATTGCTAATGCACTTCGTCTTTAGGGAATTTTATTTATTCATTTATTACAAATAATATTCTTTGTTTTGCTTGACTTCTTTCTTAGGGATATTGATGACCAGATTTGATTCATTACTTGCTTAAATGGCTATTTTTGGTATCAATATGACTACATCTGAAATTAAGTGAAACTAAAACAGTTGGCCAAACCTTTGAGTGACTTTTTTATAATTAAATCATTTGAGGTGGGAAGACTCACTATTATCCAGATCTTTGAGGTAGAAACATGTATCATAATTCAAATTTTTTGAGATAGGTAGATTCACCTTTCTTCTGAGCTACAACTTCTGGAGGAAGCCTATACATAAAGAACATGGAAAAAGAAAGCTTGTCTTTTTTGCATGATCATCTCTTGAGGGCAAATAATTCCCTCATCAGCATTAGAAATTACTCCTTCAGGATTCAGGTATATTCTGAAGACCAGCTGAGATATTCAGCTTTGTGGGCTAAACACCTAATGGATTTTTGTGCTTTTTGTTGGCAAATAAATATTGTTGAGCTAGCAGGACCACAAACTCTAAACCACTCTATTAAATCACAAATATCTATCTATCTATCAAATATATATTATAAATAGATAGTGACATATAATAAAGAGTTTAAATAAATTTATTCATTCATTCTACAAGTTCTGTTCCTCTAGTGAACCATGACTAATACACTCTCTACTAAAACAACAGTGATTTGAAGGATAAAAACAATATATTCAGGATAAAAATGTATAGGAAAAGTATAATCTGTACCAACTAATGATTGATTGAAATAATGATAATATGAGTTCTTTTTATAGACTAGGCTTTTAACATTTATTATACATATCTTTAAGGATCAAATGGTTTCACTTTAAAATTCTACATTTCAGTCTGCATAGTGTTACTTGCATGTATGTTTTCAGAGCTTACCATTTGGTGTTTGCTATCCACTTGGTAACTTTATATAGATTTATGTGGATATATGTATATATGTACATTATATATAATTGTATAATATAGCATATTATACAATTACACACATATATGTAGCAACAATTAATGAAATATTGACAAAGAATTTCAAATATAGAAACATATAGAGCACCTGTTTTCAACCTGTGATTATGACCCCCATTTTAGGGTTGAACCACACTTTCACAGTCATGTCAACTGATACCCTGCATATCAGGTATTTATATTACAATTAATATCAGTATCAAAACTACAGTTATTATAACACAGCAACAAAATAATTTTATGGTTGGGGATCACTACATCATGAGGAACTATTAAAGGATCACAAGATTAAAAAGGTTGCAAATTGCTTATTTAGAAGGAGGAAGTAAAGTATTTATATTATGATACCCTAAATAAAAGTTTATAAAGTTCCACATCTTTGTCTCATAGAAACCAACTCACAATTATTTAAGTCAATGCGTTTCTTATATTTCAGGTGAAAAAGTAAGTGGATTGGGTCACCACAGTAGAATAGGAGCTTGACACTACATTCTTTGGCATTGTGTGCTTGGTTGTGATAAGCCATAGAGTATTCTTTACTTTCCTTTAACCATAACCTTCATTCTTGCCAAGAAGTTCATATGACTCCTCTGTGCATTACTTGTTTATTTAAACCAAGGAGAGAGTTCCTAGAATTTATTCTGCTGTTGTATATTAATAAATTCTATTCATTTCCATTACTAAAAAGAATTCAGGAAAATGGCAGGAGAAGACGACAATTTGACAATGAATAATAAAGTTGGAATTGAAATGTGTGCACAAAGAACATACTGACATCAATTAATGGACCAAAGCCTTCATTCTACTTTCTTCTTTATCTGACCTAAAATCACATGAGATGATGGCCTAACTCCTATCATGGCATCCAGCCCAGGAATGGGAATCTCTATACAAAGTCAACACTCATCATGGTCTGAGAAGGAAGAATCAGTCAAATAGCCCTGGTCAGTCACAATTTGAATTCCAATCCACTAGTCCCTGTGCTTCTGTTAATGAGTACCAATTTTTAATTGTGTTCTAACATACTGATTTATATTCTTTTCTTACATTTTTGGATAATATCATGCATAAATATTATGTTTGCCTCATTTCTACTATGTTCCAATTACTTCTATGTTCACTTTTGCATATAAATTAATTAATTTGATAATATTGCTATTTCATTAATTAATTTTAAATTCTAATACAGATATTCAGACATGGATGAATGAAAAATTAGAGCTAATTTCTATTTCATACATGAACAAATTAATCCTAGATAATATAAAGTAAATTAATTAAATATTCTTCTCAACAAAATAAAAAACAAAATTGTTACCCCTTAAAATTCTGGCTGTAGTAACAGCTAAATAATTAGAAACTTTATCTTTGCTTCTGCACTGTGATAAAGGCATATTTGTTTTAAAACAACACATGTTTAATGTAAATTCATCAAATGTTCGTGATGGTGTATTGAGTCCAATGGACTCTAGTTGTTACAGCAAAATTACCAAGTCATTTATTAATACACACATATATGATATATTTCCTATAGCCATTCAATTATTTAGATATTTCTGCTTTATGTTGAAATTGCTAGGAGACAAATATTGCTACAGATACAGGGATAAAGATAATATAAACACATTGTGTAGTAAAGCTTAAAACACATGTCTATGCTTGTAGCTATTAGTACTTTTCAAGAATTTAATTATGCCAAATTCATGTGTTTTGTTTAAAAAATGAAGTTTCATGGTTGTCTGTGATTTCTTCCATTTCCAGTTTCATAAAATATTAATATAAATCACTGAGTTCAACAATTATTTTACACTTAGTGAGAAAATATCTTTATATATAGTGAATATGAAGGTTTTAAAAGTAAATTTTAAGATGAGTATGGTGGCACATGGTTTTAATCTCAACACCTAGGAGGCAGGGGCAGATGGATCTGTAAGGATTTGATGTCAGCCTGGTTTATAAAATGAGTTTCAGGGCAGTCAAAGATATATAGCTCTGGTTTCCATAAGATATTTCCTTAATAAATAGAGAGCAAATGGGAAAATATTCATCATCAACGATTGGCCTCCATGTAAACACACACATAAGCACATACAAACATGTATATATGCAAACATATATACCATATATATGTTCAAAAAAGAGATGATAAGGAGGCCGGAGAAATGATTCAGCAGTTAAAACAACTGATTGCTCCTCCACAGGATCCAGATGTAGTTCTCAGTACCTACATAGTCTGTAACTCCAGTAACAGGGATCTGATACCTTCTTATGTTCTCCAGAGCACTGTATACATGTGGTGTAAGACACTTATACAGGTAAAACACCCATACACATAATGTAATAATAGACAGACTCTCAAAAATAATAAGGGTGTTAGCATGACATCAGTGAATTGAGGCACAAAGGGAAGAGAATTAACAGTGCAGATGAAAATAATCACCCGTGGCTGGAGAGATGGCTCAAAGGATAAGAGTACTTTGTACTTTTCAAGAGGATCTGAGAAATGATCTTAGTATTTAGTCTTTCTTTATCTTTTCTAATCTTTATTCTCCTTAGCCTCTAGTGGCATTTATTCCAATGTCTATTTTTATCATATCAACTTTTTTCAGCATCCAAAAACAAGCAAAAACACTTGGTGTTTGTCTTTCTTTATGTGGTTTATTTTATTTGCCATTATAGATTCAATTTCCATCCACATTGCTACAAGTTATGTAACCCAGGACTTTCTTTGATTTATTTGTTTTTTAAATGAATTTTAGGTTTTAATGATATTCATTTGTGCATCAATAAGGTATATGGAGAAACATAAGAACCAGAGCCATTTTGACCTCTTTCTTTCAATTTGTGTCCCCTTAATCTACTTTTGCACTCTTATTGCTTAGCTAAAACTTCCAGAACTGTGTTGAATAGGTAAGGGGAGAGGGGACACCGTTGTCTAGTTTCTGATTTTAGTGTGATTGCTTTGAATTGTTCTCCATTTAGTTTGATGTTGGCCGTTGGCTTTTTATAAATCACCTTTATAATATTTAGGTACTTTCCCTGTATTCCTGATCTCTCTATTTGTAGATGACATGATTGTATACATAAGTGACCCACAAAATTCTACCAGGGAACTTCTATAGCTGATAAACACTTTCAGCAATGTAGCAGGATACAAGACTAACTCAAAGAAATCAGTAGCCCTCTTATACACTAAAGATAAAAGGGCTGAAAAAGAAATAAGGGAAACATCACCTTTTATAATAGATGCAAATAGCATTAAATACCTTGGAGTAACTATAACCAAAGAAGTATCATATCTGTTTGACAAAAATTTTAAATCTCTCAAGAAAGAAATAGAAGAAGATATAAGAAAATGGAAAGATCTCCCATGTTCCTGAATGGGTAGGATCAACATAGTGAAAATGACAGTCTTATCAAAAGCAATCTACAGATTCAATGCAATTCCCATCAAAATCCCCATTCAGTTTTTTACAGACCTTGAAAGAACAATGCTCAGTTTCATTTGGAATAACAGGAAAGCCAGGATGGCCAAAACAATTTTGCTCAACAAAAGAATCTCAGTAGGCATCACCATCCCCGACTTCAAATTATACTATAGAGCCACAGTAATAACAGTTTGATACTGGCATAAAAACAGACTTGTGGATCAATGGAATCTACAATAACCCACACACCTATGAACACTTGATTTTTGACAAAGAGGCCAAAAATATTCAATGGAAGAAAGATATGAACTATGTTCATAGCAGCATTATTCATAATAGCAAGAACCTTGTAACAACCTAGATGCCCCGCAACTGAGGAATGGATTAACAAGCTGTGGTACATCTACAGAATGGAGTACTAATCAGCAATAAGAAAAATGGTTTTCTAAAATTTGCAGGCAAATGGATGGATATGGAGAATATCCTTCTGAGCGAGGTATCACAATCCCAGAAAGAGAAGCAAGGGATGTACTCACTCATTAGTGGACTTTAAAAAAATTAAAAAGAGAGAAAGATGTCATTGTACACAAGAACTCAAGGCTAGAACATAGCTAAATGATACAATGCCTCACTTTTGCATTGATGTCCTCTGGTAGAGGTGTGGGTAAGAAAAGGCTTGTTTTCTTTAAGGGTCTGGCCACAGGGAGTTTAGTTATGTTTCAGTAAGTACATGAGCAGCATGAATAGGCAGTTTTGTAAATGAGATCATAAGAGTGGGTGGGCATGGCTCTGAGGGGTCTGATATCTGAGTTTGATTACGTGCAGGATTTAAAAACACCAAATAATAAATAAATATATAAAAAAGAAAAAAGAAATACTATGATTAATGTCAGGAACTCACTGGCTTTGTAACTTTTAAAGGTTTTGTTTATTTTCTTAAGTTTTATGGAATTATATGATATGTATTTGTCTTAGTTTTTAAGTTATAGTAGAATTCTGTAGTAACTCCATATTTTCTTGTGTTTGTTTCTGTTACTGCTGTTTTTTTATTTTTAGTATGGAGTATTTTATTATTATTTCAAATATTTCATGGTTACAAAGTATGCATTTGTTAAAATCATTCATTGAATTTAGGTTTAATTTTGCTATCTAAAAACTCACCAGTGTTTTCAGAATCTTCAATTTATCAAAACACATTTATAATGTATGTCCTTATTATTTTCTGGAATTTCATTTATATGTGTTATAATGTTTTTCTTTCAATTTCTAGTTTTATTGGAAAATAGTATTATTCCCTTTTTTGTTTAATTTGGTTAAGAATTTGCCAATTGTGTTTAATCCGTAAAAAAAAAAAAATAAATTAATAATTTTTTAAAGAAAGAACCAGAGCCATATATACAGAAAAATTCCATGTGTTCATGACTAATTTGATAAAATGTGAGTGTAACTTAAGGACATGACCTATGCTAACAGTTAATGGTATATGAACATAATAGGTTTCCTGTAGACATTTTATTTCATTTTGCTTTAATCAGGCATATTTTTTTCTTACTAGTCTTTTACATAAATGTTATAGTTTCTATCTAAAAATTGTGTGTGTGTGTGAAAGAGAGAGACAGAGAGAGAGAGAGAGAGAGAGAGAGAGAGAGAGAGAGAGAGAGAGAGAGAGAGAGAGGAGAGAGAGAGGAGGGAGGGAGAGGTCTCCTAAGTATCTTTTTAAAAAAAAATCTGATTTGTTTAACATCTTTATTTTCTAAAGAGGAAGAAAATAAAACTGCATAGAGTTGGATGTGTGGAAGAGGAGGGGAAAGAATGTTCAGAATATATTATATAAATTATTTTTTAATAATAGATACTTGATTGAAAAGCAGAACATGATGGTAATGTCACAGAAAATTAAAATGTTGTATCAGACCAGTTCACACAAAAATTAGCCTCAATGAAGAAAAATATCTTCTTGGAGAAATAATGTGCACAGTCTGCTGAAATCATAAGGCTTGAGGAAGAAGGAGAGACAGGAAATGTAATGTTACCTCTGAGGAAACTGTGTTCCTCTGTCATAGAAAAAAATGTCACTTCCTTTAGCATTGTTCAGGATATTAAACTCATCTGTTTGCTTCTGATCACGTTTTTCTTCAGATTTCTTAGAATCTTGGACATGACTTGCAGGTTTAGGCTTGCTGAGAGTTAATCTTATGATATGTACATACATTTTCTGTACTAGAAATTTATGGATCATAGTAGTAATGATCTATGGAAACTAAAAACCAAATTGAATATAAAATACATGATCACAAATACAAGATGTTCTAGAGAAACTGAAATGGAAATGAAGATATCATATTCACTGTAGCATATGGCACCATAGCTGACACAAATGCATGTACCAACACTTCCCATGTTATTACACATTCAGTATCACATATTCACAAATATGAACACACATATACAGTTGCAAACACACACGCACACACACATACACACACACACACACACGCACGTCACAGTCACCATTCAAGTACACTTCACACTATTAACAAACAGCACTGTGCTTAAACAATAAGCAAACCTCAAGTCTAATATTTGAGCTGTTTGCTTGGATAGCTCCTTCAATATTATTGCAAAAATCACCTTTCAGATCTTTGAAAAAAGACACATTGGCAATTTCTTCTTTGCCAGATCCTGTTGGGCTAAATTCCCAAAGAGGAACTACAGATGGTAATATACATATATGAGGTCACTCAGCTGGGATTCAAAGATGCCATTGTCTTACTAATTTTTATAAAGCCAGTTGCCTTGAATACCCCAGCACACACTTGGTGACAACTCCACAGCTTCCTAAGATGCTGGCTCTCCTGCTCACAGTGGTCTTGCTGGTTCTGAACTCAGCAGGTAAAAGCCAACTTAGGGTGGGAGTATACTCAGCAGAGGCTTAGGAAAGAAGGGAAGGAATAGATGAGAGAATCAAGGTAGGTTGAAGAATTCTTATGCCAAAGACTAGTTCCATTTCCATGACACATACAGGCATTCTGGATATATAATTGGAATTTCTATAAATGTATCTATAATCACAAAAGTAAACATGCACATGGCTAATTGTATTGTAGAGTAGATGCATGACAGGTGAAAAAGATAAATGCACACCTCTGTTGTCAGTGACAGAATCGTATGATAGATCTCACCCCATTCCATAAACAAAGAGAAATGCAGCTCACAATTTATGTGTTTTGTTGTCTTAATTCAATTGATTTTTGAGATATTGTACCATGGTTATACTTAGGTGGTCTTCTTGAAAAATATATTAATGAAATACAAATATGTAATAAAAGTAACTCATTAAAGGACAATAATTTTTACATGGAAATATCAATCAACAGCAAAAGTAACAAAATGTGAAGGCTACCAGAGAGTACAAATTTTTGTTAGAGTAGGTAGGTATCAGCATAGTTGGAACACTCCACCTTGTATGTTCCACTCTCTCCAGAAGAGTCTCAAGGTGACAAAGGAACTCAGTTAAGGTTATGTAGAGTGGCAGGAAGTCATATTTTACCACAAAATATCTGTGATCTCTGTAGCAGTGGGAACTTAAATTTTTACTTCAATTTCTTTTTTCTTCCCTAGAAATCATCCGTGACAACTCTCCTCCCATATTATCAGGTAAAACTTAATTCACTGTCAATCAGTTCCATCTATATCTCCAATAACTTACTGGTTTCTACTGTCATAATCAACTTTAATGAATGAATAGATACTTTTTTCTTAAATCCATAGGAAAAGTGTTTCTTACTTTGATATAGGAAAGAGGAAGCATAACCATAAATTAAGCAATAGAGTAGATTTGAATCAGTAACAGCACCATATTTCTGAAATTTCATTTTCATGGAATATCTTATTTTTCAATCTATGGTGATGAATGTTTTAATGGGTATAATAATGTAGCCTATGTCTGTGGTATATTGAGTCTTCAGTACATCTACTTAGAGCCTTCTTGCTTCTAGAGTTTCAAATAATAAGTCACCTGTAATTCTAGTAGGTCTGCATTTATGCTAGTTAGTCTTTTTTCTTGCAGCTTTTAATATTCTTTCTTTGTTTTGTACATTTTTATTTTGATTTTTACATGCTCAGGGGATTTTATTTTCTGGTTTGGTATATTTGGTGTTCGGTATGCTTTTTGTACTTATACAGGTGTTTCTTTCTTAGGTTAGTAAAATTGTCTTTGATTTTGTTAAACATAGAAGAAATAGATACATGAATCAAAAATTTTTTCAATAAAAAATTCCAGCAATAAATACCCCAAAAAATGGGACACTGTGAAAAGACCAAATCTAAAATAATAGGAATAGAAGGAGGAGAAGAAACTCATGTCAAAGGCAGAGAAAATATGTTTATGTGAAGAAAAAATATCTTGGAAGTGGATGCCAAGGAATACTGAGAAGAAAATGTCTATAAGATTTAGGACAGAAAAGTAAATGATGTTTTAGCAGCAATGGAGAAGATAGCCTAAAGTTAGAGACTTAAGGTTATTAAAAAAAAGTTAATGAAATAAAGGTCCTGGACTACATGGCAGGTTCAGTTATGCTTTTTAAATTTTAATACGGGAATATTGTAGGCCGAAGAGGTGGGGTGTAGAAATAATGGGTTTGAGGACTAGGCAGAGGCTATTTAAGGGTAGGGAGTACTCAGGTTCAGATATATAGGCAGAAATGTCTTTGAGTTTAATAAAAATGTGTTTATGATATACAATAATTGGAAAGATACACTTGAATCTGCACCTTTTGAAGTAGGTAGATTTAACTTTAGGCTTGACCACACTCTCTGGGGGAAGCCTTTATATAAAAAACATGAAAAAAAAGAAGCCTGCTTTTCTTATGTTCAGTGGCAAGTAATTCCTTCACTGATATTAGAATTTACTTCATCAGGATTCAAGCTTATACTAAAAACAAGCTGAGACATTCAGCCTGTTGACTGGAAAACTACTGAATTCTTATACGTTTTGTTGGTAAACCATCATTGTTGGACTAGCAGAAGAATGGCCTGTAAACTATTCTAATAAGTTCCATTTCTAGAAAGACAGACAGGTAGATTCATTCATTCACTCACTCTTCTATATCTTTTATTTCTCTAGAGAACCAATATTAATATACCCTCCAGTATCCAAACAATGATTTGAAAATAGAAACAATATAATTAAAAGAAAATGAATAGGAAAAAATGTAATATAAATCAATTAACATTTTCCTGAATTAATGGTAATATGAGTCCTGGCAAACAGACCAAATTCTGCTAAAGTTCTTAATGTTCATTACACATCAATTTAACAATCAAAAGGGTTTCAGTTTAAGCTTCCATGTCTCAGTCTGAATAATGTCACTAGAATTTATGTGTTTGCAGAGCTGACATTTTGTTATTGCATATACAATTAGTAACATAATACAGGTTGAATTAGGAATTTACATATATATTCTTATATATACACATAGGCATGTATATACACTTATTTTTTCTTTTTCGTCTTTTTATTATGAATAAACTCACATTTTCTATTCTTGTATATCCTTGTTCAAGGTCCCTTCCCCCTACAACCCTCTCTAGCCACTCTCTCTTCTCCACATCTCCCCATCTCCTTCCCAGCAAGGGCAGGAGGTCCCAAGGTTCCAATGTGGCTTAGTTCAGCATCTATTCCTGGCATATCATTTCCTCATCCCAAAATCAAGACTGAGTCAGGTGTTCCTCTAGAGGGAGTGGGATCCAAGGTGCCAGTCAAAGGTGTTTCAGATCACAAGCTGTTCAATAGTTGCAATTTGCAGCTTGAACATGCTTTGCTTTTTGCTTTTTTTGTTTAGAGTTTAATAATGAGTGAGTAAATCCCCTGCTTATTTTTCTGGGTTTGTGAGACCTCGATCAGGAGGATATTCTCCAAATCCATCCATTTGCCTGCAAATTTTAGCATATCACTTTTTCTTACCTCTAAGTAGTATTCCATTGTGTAGATGTACCATAGTTTGTTAATCCATTCTTCAGATGAGGGGCATCTAGGTTGTTTCCAGGTTCTTGCTATTATGAATAATGCTGCTATGAACATAGTTTAGCTAATGCCTTTGGAGTGCGACTGTGCGTCTTTAGGGTATATGCCCAGATGTAGTATTGCTGGATCCTTGGAAAGACTGATTCCCAGTTTTCTGAGAAACCACCATACTCCATTCCAGAGTGACTGAACAAGCTTACACTCCCACCAACAATGGAGGAGTGTTCCCCTTGCTCCACAACCTCTCCAGCATAGGTTGTCATCTGTGTCTTTTATCTTAGCCAATCTGACAGGTGTCAGGTGGTATCTCAAAGTTGTTTGGATTTGCATTTCTCTGATGGCTGAAGATGTTGAGCTATGTTTCAAGTGCCTTTCAGCCATTTGTAAGTCTTCTGCTGAGAATTCCCTTTTTAGTTCTGAGCCCCATTTTTTGATTGGGTTATTCAACGTTTTGGGCTCTAATTTCTTGAGTTCTCTATATATTTTAGAGATCAATCCTCTATCACTTGTAGTGTTGGTGAAAAATATTTTCCCATTCTGTAGACTGTCATTTTGTCCTATTGACAGTATCCTTGGCTTTACAGAAGCTTCTCAGTTTCAGGAGATTCCACTTATTGATTGTTGTTTTTAGTGTCTGTGCCACTGGTGTTATATTTAAGAAGAGGTAGCCTTTGTCACTTTCTTTTATATCAAGTTCAGAGTGGCTGGGTTTATATTGAGGTCTTTGATCCTCTTGGATTTGAGTTTTGTGCAGGGTGACAGGCTTGGATCTATTTGCATTTTCTACACACTACCAACCAGCTATGCCAACACTATTTGTTAAATATACTATCTTTTTTCCATTGAATATTTTGGGCCTTTTTGTCAAAAATCAGGTGTTCATAGATTTTTGGGTTAATTCCTGGATCCTCAGTTCTATTCTATTGATCCACAAGTCTGTTTTTATTCCAGTACCAGGCTGTTTTTATTACTGTAGCTCTATAGTATAACTTGAAGTCAGGGATGGTGATGCCTTCTGAGGTTCTTTTGTTGAGCAACATTATTTTGGCAATCCTGGCTTTCCTGTTATTCCAAATGAAATTGAGAATTGTTCTTTCAATGTCTGTAAAAAATGTGTTGGATTTTGATGGGAAGCATGTTGAATCTGTAGATTGTTTTTGGTAGAATTGCCATTTCTACTATGTTGATCCTACCTATCCAGGAACATGGGAGATCTTTCCATTTTCTAATATCCTCAATTTCTTTCATCAGAGATTTAAAATTTTTGTCAAATAGATCTGTTACTTCTTTGGTTATCATTACTTCAAGTTATTTAATGCAGCTATTATAAAGGGTGATGTTTCCCTTATTTCTTTTCAACCCTTTTATCTTTAGTGTATAGTAGGGCTACTGATTTCTTTGAGTTAATCTTATGTCCTGCTACATTGCTGAAGGTGTTTATCAGCTGTAGAAGTTCCCTGGTAGAATTTTGTGGATCACTTATATATACAATCATATCATCTGCAAATAGAGATAGTTTTACTTCTTCTTTTCCAGTTTGTATCCCCTTAATCTCCTTTTGTTCTCTTATTGCTTTAGCTATAACTTTGAGAAGTGTATTGAATAGATAAGGGGAGAGAAGACATTCTTGTCTAGTCCCTGATTTTAGTGGGATTGCTTTAGGGGCTTAACAGTTAACTTCAAACTCATTTTTCTTTTCTATAAAATGCATTTGAAGATAAAGCTGCAATATCAGAAGGTAAATCCAAGTTTTTCTTCATACACATGCACACACATACACACACACATGTATATAATGCAGTTTCCTTCTATTTCCATTTACTCATCATTTTAGTTCTCAACTATCAATATCATCACTTTTACTCTAAGCAATGAATAGATATTACTTTCCTTAAGGACACAGGCAAAATTTATCCAACATTTACATTAGGAAGCATGATCACAACTATCATTTTAAAATAGAACAGAATTGTCTCAACTATCATATGAGATATCTAGCTATTGCTTATTACTCAATTAAAAAGGACTACTGAATATGAAGCATAAGTTAGAGGTAGCCTAATCCTGGTTGCTCAATGGTATCAACAGTCTCTGAATGAATTCCATCTTTCAAGTGTTAATACAGTTAAACTGCTTCTTTGACAAAGTGGCAGAAATAATTGTGTATAACTCTTTTCTCTATCCATTCAACTGCATCTTTTTCTTTATCAAAACAATGACTTAAATACTTTGAAAATCCTGAATGAACCATATTGTGTTTTTCTACAGGCTTCAAATATATTCGGTGCTACAAAAGACTCTTTGGCTTCTAACTCTATTAACAGTTTTTGGGTGCAGAGATCAAACTTTAGGCTAAAGAAGCATAACCGTCAAGATATCCATGTTAAAATGTGCTAGGTTTTGTCCCTTCTGTCTTTGGAGTCATGAATTGTTATTCATAAATTAACAATTATAAATAAATAAAATATAATAATAAATAAAAATAATAAATAAATAAAATTGTTATTTTATGAATTAGAAAAACTAAATTGTCTAAGGTATAAATATCTAAGACATTGTAAATCTCAACATGTGGACTAAGAAAATATCAATTCACCCTATAGTAGGCAGCACTAAGATTGGATGTTGAAAGGAAGGTAATAGAAGTAAGGTGTGTGTGATGTAGTAAGCACAGGAAAACCAAAAATTATCTTCTCTCACTTCATTTATTTTTTTCTGATTCTATCCACACAGAATCTAATGAATGTGTGCAAATTTTACGGTATATAGATAAGTACAATGTTGAACCATCTTCAGAGGATGAGGATCTTTATCAGGAACAACCACAAATCTATCAAAATCAACATCCCCATTCTGTTCTAGGCAATCAACAAGTTCCACACCAACAATGAGGTAAACAATACTACTTTCTTCTCATCCTTTCAGAGGAAATAAGTGGAATTATTGATCTCATGGGCATGAAAACCAACAAGAAGAACCTTTGTCTGTAGGTTACAAGTATCAATCAATGTCTTTCTAGGGAGCAGTTCATAAAGACTTCCTGAAAATTCAACAACTCCATTAAGACAGATGCTAATGATTGATATGAGTCAAATTCAACCACCAAGAAGATCTTCAATGACACATTTCTTCAAATGTAGTGCAAGAATTAATTATAAACCTTTATGTTGTAAAGACACATTCCTGGCCCCATTTCTAGTATATCTATTTAGATATTTAGTAATAGTTCACAAAGCCCTTGGCTTTAGCAAGTTCTCTAAGGTAATTCTGCTGTGGAAAATAAGCAATTTTCAATTTTGCTTTTTACAATGATTCCAAGGCTTGAGTTGGGTTGTTCCATGAAGTAGAGCAGTGACCTTTGTTTATACTTTATATCCTGTATTTAAGTAATCTATCTTACAGTTTAATTCTCTAACTTATCAGTCATTCTCATTTCTGGTTCATATCTGGATTCAGAATGATACCTAAACATAATGCTGCTAAATGTATTCTGTACTTCCAGACATTGATTTTGAACATAAGATGTTCTAGGTAAAAAAAATAAATAAGTCTGTTTCACAGTAAGGCAGAATAATACTTTTCATACTCTAACTCCCAAATTCATATTTATTACTTCTATTGCATTCTCTTGAATACACTATATAATGCAACATGTTCACAAACCATTTCTGTCCTTTATTTTATAGTTTACATTTAGGTCTATAGGTCCTTCACCTCCAGAGAAAAAAAATTAGAAGAAATAAATATATATTATTTGTCAAAGGTATATGTAGTGTGAGAATATTGTGTTGTGTCTGTAGCTATTTATGTGTTTTGGTCTTCATTTTTAGAGCATATGTATAATATATATTATACTATATATACATACATATATGTATATATACATACATTCATTTATACTTCATTGTGTGTCTCTGGTATAATTTTTTATCTCAAATATTATTTGTAGAAAAACAGATAGATTCTAGGTTTCCCAAGCATCAACAGGTTATAAGAATAATTTTTGTTTAGGTATTTTCTTAGGTTTATAAGAAACAAATTAGGCCTAACTGTTAATTCAAGGCCAAATAGGAGGGAACCAAAAACTTCTGCAAGAAATGGAGGAATCTAAATGTGTGGGGGTTGGGGGTTTCACCTTATTCCTCAGTTGTACTTGTAAGTACTGGAAAATTCTAGTATGCTGTGTCTAACATTCTCTATTTTCCCTTCATTTCAGAAACTTGTGGCATTGTGGTCATAACTACATGGTCAATATCTCAATATAATAATTAGCATTCAATTTCTAGTTGTAGTCTCTCTAAGAGTAAATGAGTCTCACACTAAAATTTAAGAGTCACAGACTCCACATAAGAACATTCAGACTAGATGCTTGTGGTGCACACCTTTCCCGAAGTCTGGAGGCAGAGGCAGGTGGACCTCTAAGAATTCAACCTGGTCTTCAGAGTGAGTTTCAAGATAGCAGGCCTACACAGAGAAACTCTACCTCAAGCCAAAGAAACAAAAATAGAACAAAACAAAACAACAAACAAAAAGAACATTCATGACTCCTGAAAAGGATGCTTCCTGAGACTCACTGTATCCTTAAAACTAGTACCTAATGAAAGTCTTCCTTTGTGTGCGTACATTCCTACGCTTTCCCTCCAGGAACTGATAGCACAAGTTTTGCTTCCATGTGTGTTTGTGTTCACATGACATGACCTTGTGTGTGTATTCATGCACATGCAGATGTGACCCCCTATGATTTATGGGCTTATAGAGGCTATATAGTTCAGTGATGAGTGTCTTCTTATAGCACTGTCTGCCTTACCTCATGAGATCACATATCTCTTTGAACCTGGAATTTCCCATTTTAGCTGGACTTGTTGGTCATGAGCTCTCAGAATGCATCACTTTCCTTTACTTTTTCTATAGTCAGGGTTACAGAAATACACCATCACACTTGGGATATTGATGGATGAGAAATGGAGATGGGGATCTGAACACAGATATTATTACTTGTCTAGCTAACTACAAGGAGTGAGCTTTATCCTCAAAATGAGATTATTTCTTGTTCTTTGTTAAATATCATACTTCACAGTCACCAGGGCCAACACACCACCCTGCACCTCACTCCTCATACCTGAAGCTTTTACTCTTTTCTTTAAAATAGACTGTCAAATTTATAATAGTGATGTTCTTTCTTAATGAAATTAGATTTCTTTAAACACTCATGCCACAATCCAATCTCCAATAATCATAATGAATGTAGCTTTCACACAATTTTCCTCAAACTGAATGTTGTCTGAAAATTCTTTTTGCATTTCACTAAATGGAATGATACATATTCTGAATTAATAATATCTTATTTAACTTAAAAATTAAGCAACATATCCTTTAATTTTTAAAAATAAGTGAATGAAAGAAAAAATATATTCCTAGATCCTGTGTGTCTGAGACTGTATTTAGTTTAGCCTCATAGTAGATTTATAAACTATCTGACCTAGGAAATCAATTTAGAAATTGAAGTTTATGTAGAATTGTTGTGACAGAATACCACTTTCCCCTAAATACAACTGTAACACTACTCTCTCAGGGTCCTCTTTGTTCTCACTCTTGGTAGTAAGTGTTCTCTTCATTTGCATTAAAACCTACTCACCAGGATTCAGTCATATACTGAAAACCAGACATGAGGACTAAACAATTATTGGATTCTTATAGTTTTTGGTGTTAATTATCCTTTTGGGGGATTAGTAGAACAAAGGATATGAACAACTCTAATAAATGTCCTTTTTTAGATAGATAACTAGGTAGGTGATAGATAGATGGATAGATAGACAGATGAGAGAAAGAGAAAGAGAGATTCATTTAGTCTAAAAGTTCTGTTCCTTTAAAGAACTATGACTAATACATTCCAGCACTCAAACAATGTTTTGAAGAATACAAAATTATATAATTAGAACAAAAATAGGTAACATGTATTCTAAATTAGTAGTTGCTTGAATTAAAACTAATATGAGTTCTTCCAAAAAAGATTAAATCTTGGTCAAGTTATTAATATTAATTACAGTTTATAACAATGAAATGCGTTTAAATTTGATATTTCACATCTCAGTCTGTTAGTGTTGCTTGCATTTATGCTTTCAAAACTAGCTGTTTGGTGTTAGATAACCAAGTGATAACATTATACAGACTTAGAAGGTTGTATTTAGGAATATACATATATACACATATATAACATATTTGTTTATATTTAAGAGCACACACGTATATTACAGGTACTTGAAATTTCTTTGGACCACCAAACAATTCCCAAATAAAACCTTGAGTACTTTTTTATTATTAATTATGAATGCTTGGCCATAACTTAGGCATGTTCTACTAGCACTTTTAATTATATTTGACTGGTTTCTATTCATCTACTTTTTGTCCTGGAGATTTTTTATTTTGTTTTTCCTACTTTTTTGTTTCTTGTTTCTGTCTGTCTGACCCCAGGCATCTCCATTTATTTTTTTTTCCAAGCCTAAATTTCTGCTCCTACTTCTTCTCCTTCCCAGAAGTCCTACATATATTCACTCCTCACTTACTGCATGAATTCTATTTTGTATTATAATAAAGACCCAGAGTTGGATAATGGGAAAAAGCTAGAGGATCAGAGAGATAGCAATAGCCATTTCTCACCTATCAACTTCTCACAGGTCTTTCTTAATCTTCACCCTTAATGTATCTCAGTCATCAGCCCAGAGGAGTCAATCACAGGCTAAAGAAAGTACTCCTGCCTCCTCCAGCCTTATCTTTCTTTTCCAACCCAGCTATCTTAATTCCTGGTTCAACATTCTTAGTGCTAGGATTAAAAGTCTGTGCCAACACAATGTGGCTCTGTTTGGCTTTGAGCTCACAGAGATCCAGAGGATCTCTGCCTTCTAAGTGCTGGGGTTAAAGGCATGGATCACCACTCTCTGACCTTCATGGATAAATGTGATTGGTTCTATACTCTTGGATGTACAGCCATACTTTATTAAATACATAACATATCACCACATATCCCCTTTCAAAAGAAAAAAGGTTATAAGTAATAAAATAAAAACTGTAGTATGAAGCTTTTGTCTTGGAATTTTTGGCCTGGCCTCATGACCTGGACTTATAGATGTATAGTCTCATAGAAATTGAAGAAAATAATCACTTCTAAAGAACTGACTAGAATAGCCTGTGAGGTTAGATCATCTCAGTTAGCAGTCTTGAGCTGTTTGAATACAGTTCTGAATACAGAACTCTGAAGAAACAGCAACAGAGGCACTTTGACAGACATAGACCACACATTGTCACTGGTGTCTGGTACCCTTGCTCTGAAAACATTCAACTTTAAAAAGTAACACACATATCTGCATTACCACAAGTATGGATTATTTGTTGTACAAGCCAGCCAAAGATAATTTTCTGTTTTATGGCTGAGCAGACAAAACACATGTCAACCTTAAAAGTTTTCTTGGATTATATTACCAAACCTCTATTCATGTCATATGAAAGAATTCAATGTAATAATAAATCATGAGGACTATATAACCAATACCATTTTTCATGTCTTATAGAGTCTCAGAGCTGTTCCCATATCTCTGTACATACATCACTTGTCTTATTTCTTTATATCTATAACCAATATTTTCATAAAATCTTCTCCAATCCAATCTTATCTCTATTAATTTTGAAGACATCAAAAGCCTTTCATGTCCTGTGGAAAGAAAAGCACTAACTCTCCCTTTTCACAATACATTTTCTGAATTCCATTTGGGCAGAAAAGTAATCCAAAGGAGGCAATAGATTTATCTAAAATGAGGGAGTCCAAAAAAAAAAATTCTAGTCTCCCAAGAGACAAAAAGCATCATAATCATAAAGCTCTTTATAATACCAAATGCTCACAGAGATAGAAAAAATTCTGTACAAAACAGCCATGCTGCTTAGCTCATTGTGGCTGGAGGCCAGCTACATCTCACAAGCAGCTTCTGAGAGATGAGGGTACTACTACTGGCATGGACTGTGAGACTAGAAAGCTCAGTGTAGCTCTGTTTATGTGCATTTAGAGTCTTTTTAAAGTTTTTCGCTGTCCAAAGGTGGGCAACATTTGTAGCCAGAAGTTTCTCTATCCCACCTTGTCAGTCCTGCAGCCACTTAGACCCAAATAAACAAACAGAGGCTTATACTAACTATAGTTGTTTGGCCTATGCCTCACGCTTATTACCTGCTAACTCTTATAATTTCACTCAATCCATTTCTATTAATCTATGTATTGTTATGTGGTCTGTGGCTTTACCTGTGTTTTATTACATCTTGCTTTCTGAGTGGCAGCCTGCAGTATCTCCCTGACTCCTCCCTTCTTCATCTTTATCTCTGCTTATATTTCCTGACAGCCTCTAAGCTGCTTTGCCATAGACCAAAACAATTTCTTTATTAACCAGTGGTCATAAAGCATAGTCACAACATACACAAAGATTTCACACATCAGTAGTCAGTGATTTTGGTTGGTAAGCAGGATCCTTTATTTTTGTGGCCTCATGTCTCAGGATCATCCTCCCACTTCTCATATTGGCATTCTTGGGAATCAAGCCTTTCTTGGGATTTAAGGTTCTGTAGTTTGGCCCTTAAACTTAGTATCTGCTCCTATTGTGCATTATTCAATACTCTTCATTAAGTGACTATCTGTACCAGCCAAAAAGAAAAAAAAATACCAGGGACAGAAGAGTTGAATCCAATATTTTCTTCTTTTCTAATGTCTTAATAGTCTCCATTTTATAACAAGTCAAGAACTCACAATCAAGAGAATTTTGATTCATTGGCAAATCTATAAGCAATAAAACAGACATGCTTACAGAACTAAGTCATGGGTGAAATTGAGAATTAATTACAGACTTAACAGAGGTCAAGGAACTCCTGTTCAATGTGAGACATGTTCTTATGTTATGATTAATGTGGAGGACCCAGTTCACCTTTTATAGTTCTATCCATGGGTGGTCAGTCCTATGTGTAATAATGCTGAGTGATAAAGCATAAGAAGCAAGCTATTAAGCAGCTCTCCTTCATAGACCCTGTCCAGTCTCAGACTCTGCTTCTGCCTTGAGTTCTTGCCTTGATTTCCTTTCAGAATGAAATGAAATGTGGGCATGTAGCTGAAATATCTGTCCCATGTTGCCAGGGCATGTTGGACCTGGTTTCTTATACAACAATATATTGCAGTCTCAGAGAACCATCTGTAAGGCTACATACAGAGTTTGCAAAAAAAAAATCCTATACTTTTCTATATGAGGGCTATATGAAAAGTAAAATTTGCAGGCAAATGGATGGATTTGGATATTATCCTGAGCGAGGTATCACAAGCCCAGAAAGATAGGCATGAGATGTAATCACTCATAAATGGACTTTAGACAAAAAGCAAAGAATATCCAAGCTTCAAACCACAACCCTTGAACAGCTTTGGATCACAAGGAATTTAAGAGAGTGATCCAGGGATTTCCCCAGGAAGAGAAAATAGAGAAGATCCCCCTAGCCAATTGGGAGGATAAGGTGGGAACAAATGATGAGTGAAAATGATTTGAGTGAGTGGCACAACAAAGAGGAAGAAAAAAAGAGATGGAGATTTTTTCTTTTCCTTTATTTTTTTATTTATTATGAATAAAGTCATTATTTATCCATGCATATCCTTGTTCAAATGCCCTTCCCCCTCCCACCCCTTCCAGTCACTCTCTCTTCTCCACATTACTTTATCTCCTCCACAGCAAGGGCAGGAGGTCTCAAGGTCCCAATGTGGCTTAGTTCAGCATCTACTCCTGGCAGATCCGTTTTCCTCACCCCAGCATCAAGACTGAGTCAGGTGTTCCTCTGGAGGGAGTGGGATCCAAGATGCCGGACCAAGGTGTTTCAGATCCCAAGCTGTTCAGTGTTTGTGGTTTCCAGCTTGGACATGTTTTACTTTTTGCTTTTGGGTTAAAGTCCACTAATGAGTGAGTACATCTCCTGCTTATCTTTCTGGGTTTGTGATACCTTGCTCAGGAGGATATTCTCCAAATCCAATCATTTGCCTGCAAATTTTAGTATATCATTTTTTCTTACCACTGAGTAGTACTCCATTGTGTAGATGTACCACAGTTTGTTAATCCATTCTTCAATTGAGGGACATCTAGGTTGTTTCCAGGTTCTTGCTATTATGAATAATGCTGCTATGAACATAATTGAGCTAATGCCTTTGGAGTGTAAATGTGCGTCTTTAGGGTATATGCCCAGTAGTGGTATTGCTGGATCCTTGGGGAAATGAATTCCCAGTTTTCTGAGAAACCACCATATTGCATTCCAGAGTGGCTGAACCAGCTTACACTCCCACCAACAATGGAGGAGTGTTCCCCTTGCTCCACAACCTCTCCAGCATAGGCTGTCATCTGTGTCTTTTATCTTAGCCAATCAGATAGATGTAATGTGGTATCTCAAAGTTGTTTTGATTTGCATTTCTCTGATGGCTAAAGATGTTGAGCTCTTTTTCAAGTGCCTTTCAGCCATTTGTAATTCTTCTGCTGAGAATTCTCTTTTTAGTTCTGAGCCCCATTTTTTGTTTGGGTTATTGAAGGATTTGGGCTCTAGTTTCTTGAGTTCTCTATATATTTTAGAGATCAATCTTCTCTCACTTGTAGTGTTGGTGAAAATCTTTTCCCATTCTGTAGACTGTCATTTTGTCCTATTGACAGTGTCCTTGGCTTTACAGAAGCTTCTCAGCTTCAGGCGGTTCCACTTATTGATTGTTGTTCATAGTGTCTGTGCTATTGGTGTTATAATTATGAAGTAGTCACCAATGCCAATGCGTTGGAGGGTATTTCCCACTTTCTTTTCTATCAAGTTCAGAGTGGCTGGGTTTAAGTTGAGTTCTTTGATCCACTTGAATTTGAGTTTTTTGCAAGGTGACAGGCTCGGATCTATTTGCATTTTCCTACACACTACCATTCAGCTATGCCAACAACATTTGTTAAAGATACTATCTGTTTTCCATTGAATATTTTGGGTCTCTGTGTCAAAGATCAGGTGTTCATAGGTTTTTGGTTAATGTCAGGATCTTCAATTCTATTTCATTGATTCACAAGTCATGCCAGTAACAGGCTGTTTTTCTTACTGTATCTCTATAGTATAACTTGAAGTCGGGAATGGTGATGCTTCCTGAGGTTCTTTTGTTGAGCAAAATTGTTTTGGCAACCCTTGCTTTCCTGTTATTCCAAATATATTTGAGTATTTTTCTTTCAAGGTCCATAAAATATTGTGCTGGGATTTTGCTGGGCAGTACATTGAATCTATAGATTATTTTGGTAGAATTGCCATTTTTACTACCTATCCAGGAACATGGGAGGTCTTTCTGATATCCTCTTCAATTTCCTTCTTAAGTGATTTAAAGTTTTTGTCAAATAGATCTGTTACTTCTTCAGTTATATTTACTGCAAGGTATTTAATGCTATTTGCAGCTATTATGAAGGGTGATGGTTCCCTTATTACTTTTTCAGTCCTTTTATCTTTTAGTGTATAGGAGGCCTACTGATTTCCTTGAGTTAATCTTGTATCCTGCTACATTGCTGAAAGTGTTTATCAGCTGCAGAAGTTCCCTGGTAGAATTTTGTGGGTTATTTATGTATACAATCATATCATCTGCAAATAGAGATAGTTTCACTTCTTCTTTTCCAATTTGTATCCCTTTAATCTCCTTTTGTTCTAGAAATGCATGGATGGTTCAACATATGAAAAACTATAAATGTCATCCATCATATAAACAAACTGAAGGAAAAAAACCATATGATCATATTCTTAGATGCTGAAAAAAAACCTTTGACGAAATCCAACATTCCTTTATGATAAAAGTCCTGGAGGGATCAGGAATATAGGGAAAATATGTGTGATTTACCATTCTCTGATCCTCCTGGATTGACTGTGGGTGTATCTCTTCTCTGATATTCCAGACTGGTTTTATTAAATATATAACACACAATTGGGATTTTCTTTTTTTGTATTTATAACATAGCCAGATAGCTCAGTATGACTTTGTGAACTAGACTGCTATTTCTAAAAACTGGTTACTTAAAATCTATTAGCAGGGCATTTGGTCTTAATCTAAAGTTACCTTTAAGCATTAAATCGGGTTTTGTAGAGCTAAGGAGATGCAACAGTGCGTTATCCTGAGCTATGAATTTAAATAGTTCTCATAACTTATAATTCCTGACTTGTGAAACATTTATTTGCATACTCTGTGAAAGCTAATATTATAGATAGAAATGGACAATACAGCTAAATACAGTCATCTTTTAGACAGTTTACAGAATAAATGTTCAAAAATTTGAGATGGAATCTTGAGATTACACGTATATGAGATTACTCATTTCAGTATAGGTAGCGGGAAGAATCCACAGCTGGTTTTGCACATGTGAAATTACAGACAGAAGTAAACAGTATTCAGAATCTGTGGCCTCATAAGCTTTGCTTGAATAAGGTTCCTACATCAGAGAACTTTTCATCTGGTGTATTGACTCCTAAATATAAATTTCCATCTGCTCTATTATGTCATGGCCCATGACAACAATAAGAAGAAAAAGAAATGAAGAAAGAGAGAATGAGGAATTAGTGAATGTGTTATGCATGTGAACACAACATAAATTAAAGTGTTAATTCATTAACATTGCTGAAAACAAACAAACAAGCAGATGAAGCCAAATAGTAAAACTGTCAGCTTCTCTGTTTTCACCAATCCTTCCCACTTGATGCCTGTCTTGTAAACCTGCCCAACCTCTATTTTCACTATGTCTAGGAATATTTTTTGTCTCTTGATACATTAATCTTTTCATTCATTGCTGATAGTGAAGAACATCAGAGAAAGGTCTTGAGTTGGGAGACAATTTTAGAAATACATGCTTTATCTTAAGATACATTTCTGTCTTCTTGATCTCTGTGGAGTATACCTCACTCCCCACCATCGGGCAGAAGGGGACTTTACTGCCCAGCTCCTGGGCAATAGTCAGAGCCAAGGCTGTCTTGCCAGTTCCAGGCGGCCCTGCCAATAAGGCAGCTCTTCCAGCCATTTCTTTTGCTTTTGATTAATTCTACTATGACTCTATATGCCTCTCTCGCGTTCTCCTGGTCCACGAGCTCTGAAGCAGCCTGCTTGGCCAGGCTGCTCTCGTCCAGCCCCAGCCCCTTCATGTGGCTGTGGGAGGCGATGCGCTGCATCTTCTTGGTGCTCTTCACTTCATCAATCTTCATTTTGCCGAGTGTCTGGAGACACAACTGGCTCAGAAAGAGGTAGGAGGAACTGCCCCAAATGAAATTTCAACTCCCCAGAAGATAAGGAGAGCCTTAAGATATTACCATCAAACTCTAACGAGGGATCTCTGGACAGCTGCTAAGCACCCAACAAATATGGACAAAATTTATAATGTTCAGCAGGATGCTAATGAGTCACCATCTGCCTATCTTGGAAGGCCGATGTAGGCTTTCAGGGCATAGCTATGGATCCTAAGGCCACTGAGAACTGGTCAGCATTAGTCTTAGCATGTATTAACAAGGCACCACCAGATATCAGGAAGAAGCTTCAGAAGATAGATGGTTTATCAATTAAGTGTCTGAACGATTTGATCAAAGCAGCAAACAAAATGTTCAATAATAGGGAGTGTCTGGAAGAGAAACAGAACAGATTAAGAATCGAAGAAAATGAATTTGCCTAGTCACAGAGCTAGGTTTTGAAGTATATAATACACAGAAAATTTATAAAGGAATTAACAAATATTATCAATAGGTAATATACTGATAAAAATCTTCATTTTGTGATGATAAAAGTGAGTTCAGAGAGGCTCTATGTGATGTTGACAATGACTCACTGATGTTTAAAACAGTATTTTGACTACCTCTCTGCATTTCTGTGGTTCTCTAAAAAGTAGATTTACATTTATTTTTTTATTTTTATTTCATTTTTATTATGAATAAAGTTATATTAAAAGAATAGAAGAAAATAAGAGAGGGGAAAAGATTAGTGCAATAGAAGAGAATAAATCAGAAAAAGCCAGAATGATGGCTGAAGGAAAGCTGACCTGCAACATGGCATGTATCCTGATGGCAGCAACAGTTGTGGACCCTGAGGAAAAACGAAGGCAACTCTGCCACCTAGTGGAAGGACAAGATAAGACTCCCCAGGATGCTAATTAACTAAATTTACAAAAAGGACCAGTGTGCCCATGGCAAAGAAACTGGACACTGGGCCAAAAAATACCCTAAGAAATAAGCTTGCAGAGAGCCCCGCCACATGTTTGTAGCTGAATTAGGGGAAGAAGACGACTGAAGGGAACAGGGTTTGGCATTGCTCCCCAAACCCAGAATAACCTTGTGCCTTGAGGGGAAACCTGTTCAATTTATGGTTGACACATGTGCTCAACACTCAGTCCTAACAACACCTCTGGGAATATTTTTAAAAAATGACTTGGGTACAGGGGGCTATTGGCATGATGGATCAATTATTCATGGACTCCCAAAAGACAGGTGGCTCTCAGAATGGGCTAAGTATCCCATTCCTTCCTGATCATGCCTAACTGTTCTTACCCACTCCTGGAGAGAGGCTTGCTGACAAAGATGAGGGTCAAGGTGTCATTTAACAGAGATAAAATAATGGTGACTGATTCAGGGGGGAGACCAATGCAAATCGTAACCCTGAGGCTAGAAAACGAATAGAAACTCCTTGAGATAACCCCCTCAATCTCAGAAATAAGTTATTGGCTAAATGAGTTCTCAGAGGCCTTTGTTAAAACAGGAGGGCCAGGGTTCACCAAACATAGTGCCCTTATTTTAATAGAACTCAAACCTGGGGCCAAGGCAGCATGAGGCTGACAATACCCCATGTCAGCAGAGGCCAGAGTTGGTATCACCCCACATAACTACTGGTTGATGGATCAGGGAGTTTTAAAACCTTGCATGTCAACCTAGAATATAATATATTATTGTTCCTATCAAAACGCCTTATTCCAATTAATACCTGACAGTCCAGAACTTGAGAGATGTAAATAAATAAAAGGGTTATAGACATACACCCCACTATGCCAAGCCCTTGTACTCTTTTATGCTCCTGACACCTAACCTTCAATGGTACACTGTTTTAGACTTGAAAGTTGCCTTCTTTGGCCTACTTTTTACTCCTCAAAGTCAGGCTTATTTTTGCCTTTAAATGGCATGATCTAACAAGGGCTTCAGTGGGCAGCTAAACTGGACAAGGCTGCCCCCTTTAAGAACTTACCCACTGTATTTGATGAGGCCCTCCATGAAGACTTGAGGACCTACCAGTCTGAGCACTCAGAGGTCACCCTCGTCCAGTATGTAGAAAACCTCCTGATTATAACATCAACTGAAAATGCCTGCCAGGAAGGAATGGAGGATCTTCTCAGAACTTTGGGAGTCTTGGGATACCATGTCTCAGCTAAAAAGGTGCATATCTGTCAAAAGGAAAAGACCTACCTGGTCTACATCCTCCAAGGAGGGCAGAGATGTCTATAGAGTGCCTGCAGAAAGACTGTATCTAAAATACCAGTTCTGACCACCCAACAGGAGATTAGAGAGTTCCTAAGGTCAGCAAGCTTCTGCCACCTATGGGTTCCAGGCTTTTCTGAAAAGGCAAGGCTTCATTATGAAGCCACCAAAGAAGGCCAGCTTTTCCCCTGGTTGCTGGGGGGAACAGCAACAACAACAACAAAAAACTGGCATTTAATCAAATAAAGGCTGCACTATTATAAGCCTCAGCTTTAGAGTTGTCAGATATAACTAAGGCCTTTCACTCTATGTAAATGAGAAAAAGAAAAAAGGAGGTAGCTAAGGGAGTCAAAGAATCTCTAGGATCCTTAAAAATATCTGTGGCACAGTTCTCAAAATGCCTTGATCCATGCCCTAGCCTATGGATGGCCCCTTGTCTGGGAATCACAGAGGCAGTTGCATTGCTCATCAAGGAGGCCAATAAGTTAACCCTGGAGCAGGAATTGATGGTGACCATCCCCACGTTATCGAAGGGGTACTCAAACAGCCTCTAGAGCCTCGGTAAAGCACAAATGATTCATCAAATTCTCCCTCTTAACCCCCATGCCCCAGCATCCTATTAACCATCAAAATAGCTCTAAACTCAACCACCTTGCCCCCTGACCCAGACCTGGAACAACCAATTAATGAGTGTTCAGAGATGCTCAGCCAGACTCATGGTACACACCCTAGCCTAAGGGGCCATTCATTACCAGACACTAAATTCACATGGTATATAGATGGAAACATCTACCTACATCACTCAATAATTACTTTAAAAATATAAACCATTCAAAACAGTTACAAAATAACTTCATATTATATCTTTAAAAAAATTTCTAAACAAACTTACTGGATACTCCAAAAATAATTATAAATGTTTATGATCAGCCATTAAAGCCTAACCACTATTTTAGTTTTTATAAGACCTCACAAAGACACTATTACCTACAAGTCAACAAAAGAAATATATAAAAAATTAGGCCCCTTCCTCTGATAAGTTTTATCCCCTAAAAATTACAGATAATTATCATTTTAATAAAATAATTACAACTTAAAT
>PVIH01020302.1:0-32875 GCA_004025045.1 Sigmodon hispidus | reverse complement strand
TAAAGTCAGGAACTAGACAAGGATGTCCTCTCTCCCCTTATCTATTCAATATAGTTCTCGAAGTTTTAGCTAAAGCAATAAGGGAACGAAAAGAGATTAAGGGCATACAAATTGGAAAAGAAGAAGTGAAGCTATCTCTATTTGCAGATGATATGATTGTATACATAAGTAACCCACAAAATTCTTCCAAGGAACTGCTGCAGCTGATAAACTCCTTCAGGATACAAGATTAACTCAAAGAAATCATTAGCCCTTCTATACACTAAAGATAGAAGAGCTGAAAAAGAAATAAGGGAAACATTACCCTTCATAATAGCTGCAAATAGTATTAAATACTTTGGAGTAACTATAACCAAAGAAGTAACAGACCTACTTGGCAAAAATTTTAAATCACTGAAGAAAGAAATTGAAGAGAATATCAGAAAATGGAAAGCTCTTCCATGTTCCTGGATTGGTAGGATCAACATAGTAAAAATGGCAATTCTACCAAAGGCAAATCTACAGATTCAATGCACTGCCCATCAAAATCCCAACACAATATTTCTTGGACCTTGAAAGAACAATACTCAATTTTATTTGGAATAACAGGAAAGCAAGGATTGCCAAAACAATTTTACTCAACAAAAGAACCTCAGGAGGTATCACCATCCCTGACTTCAAGTTATAGTATAGAGCAACAGTAATAAAAACAGCCTGGTACTGGCATAAAAACAGACTTGTGGATCAATGGAAGAGAATTGAGGATCCAGACATTAACCCAAAAACCTATGAACACCTGATCTTTGACAGAGAGGCCAAAACATACAATTGAAAAAATAGTATATTTAACAAATGGTGTTGGCATAGCTGGATGGAAGTGTGTAGAAAAATGCAAATAGATCCAAGCCTGTCACCCTGCACAAAACTCAAATCCGAGTGGATCAAAGACCTCAACATAAACCCAGCCACTTTGAACTTGATAGAAAAGAAAGTGGAAAATACACTTCTACGAATTGGCACAGGTGACCACTTCCTAAATATAACACCAGTGGCACAGACACTAAGACCAACAATCAATAAGTGGGATCTCCTGAAGCTAAGAAGCTTTTGTAAAGCCAAGGACACTGTCAATAGGACAAAACAACAGCCTACATAATGGGAAAAGATCTTCACCAACCCTACTAGTGATAGAGGACTGATCTCTAAGATATATAAAGAGCTCAAGAATCTAGAGCCCAAAACCTTGAATAACCCTATCAAAAATGGGTTTCAGCTCTAAACAGGGAATTCTCAGCAGAGAAATTACAAATGGCTGAAAGGCACCTGAAAAAGTGCTCATCATCTTTAGCCATCAGAGAAATGCAAATCAAAACAACTTTGAGATACCACCTAACACCTGTTAGATTGGCTAAGATAAAAGGCACAGATGACAGCCTATGTTGGAGAGGATGCGGAGCAAGAGAAACACTCCTCCGTTGTTGGTGGGCGTGTAAGCTTGTTCAGCCACTTTGGAACGCAGTATGGCTGTTTCTCCTAAAATTGAGAATCAATCTCCCCAAGGACCCAGCAATACCACTTCTGGGTGTATACCCTAATGATGCACAGTCATACTCCAAAGGCATTAGCTCAACTATGTTCTTAGCAGCATTATTTGTAATAGCAAGAACCTGGAAACAACCTAGATGTCCCTCAACTGAAGAATGGATTAACAAACTTTGGTACATCTAAACAATAGAGTACTACTCAGCAGTAAGAAAAAAAATGATATCCTAAAATTTGCAGGCAAATGAATGGACTTGGAGAATATTCTCCTGAGCAAGGTATCACAAACTCAGAAAGATAAGCAGGGGATGTACTCACTCATTAGTAGTCTCTAAATAAATACACAAGAAAAAAGCCAAGCATGCCCAAGCTGCAAACCACAACCACTGAACAGCTTGAAATCAGAAACACCGTGGACTGACTCTTTGGATCCACTCCACCTAAAGGAACACCTGACTTACTCTTGAGGGAGGGGGGACAAAACTTGATCTGCCTGAAGTGGAGACTGAACTAAGCAATATTGGGTCAGTGAGACCATGGGACTGTCTGCTCCCTGCCCAGTTAGGGGATGGGGAGATGTGGAGAAGAAAGAATGACCTGATGTGGTGGGAGGGGGAAGGGACCTTGAATAATGATAGACAGGGATAGAAAGTGTGACTTCTTTGTTAATAATAATAATAATAATAACAACAACGATAAAATGTATACAGAAAAAAATTTGGAGAATGAAATGAAGAGATGAGAATGTACAGGTTAGAAGAGGCAGAATGAATGAAAGCATGGCAAATTGAAAATACAAGCTACACTAGCTAAAGAACTATCTACCTGTGGTCATGTTCCTAAAGCTGTGGATGGCATAACATTAGAAGTATTTGCATGTGTTATAACTCTGGAGGAAAAGGTATTCTGACTGCTGGAAGTCAGGATATACTTGCAAGTGTTACAGCTCTGAAGCAAAAGGTATCCTGACTTGTTGGGAAGTCAGGCTATACTAGTAAGTGTTACAGCTCTGGAGGGAAAGGTATCTTGACTTATTGGGAAGTCAAGGTATACCTACAGCTATGAAAGGATAAATCCTGGATACCTGTAGCTATGAGGAAAAAGGTATTCTGACTTATTGAGAAGTGAGGCTATATCTGAAGCTAGGTTCCAGTAGGGAATGGTCTCCTTGCAATTTGTAATAGGAGAAAGCTGTTACAGTTGAGCTCTGTTCCACTCCCCAAGGTAGTTTCCCAGCAAGGTATCTATTTCTTCTCAGTTCTGGCCCAAGTTGTTATTGCTTCTGCTTCACATTTTGAATAGCAGAAACTCCAGCAAAAGTGTAACAATCTGTTCTGGGTCCAGGGAAAAAATTGTTACTCCTGCTCTGTTCCCCTAAGGAACAGAAACAAGTATCTGTTGCTTCTCTGCTCCACCACACTAGGGAGTTTCCCAGCAGAGATTCTGCTCTGCTCTGGCAAAAGAAGGTCATCACCCAAAACTCCTTCAAGAAAATTATTTGGGAAGAAGGAATCCAAGAATGGCTGCTTCTGCCAGGGAAAAGAACAGATGCCCACTGAACAGGCATGGCGCTTATATAGGGCTTCTTATGGGCAAAGTTTTTCCAAGGAGAATTTCAGGAAGAGTCTTGGTCAGATTTCAATCCCCTTGAATTTGGACAAGCTCAGGTTGGCTAGATTTTGTGCTCAGGGATTGTTTGGTTTCATGTTTAGTTAGCTGGGGCAGATTTGGCTCTGGTTTCAAAGCCAAAGTATGTTTCTTTCAATGGCCCTTTATATCCTTTTGTCTGTAGTTTCATGATCATGGTATGTTTCTTTGGTTCTGCTTTCAGGCCCAAAGTGTATTTGTTTCACTGGTTTGTGCTCAGGACCAGGGTGTGTATCCTTCACTGGCTCTAGTTTCAGGGTCATGGAGGGTTTGTTTGACTGGCCCTTTTATCCTACAGTGTTGTTACTTCAGTATATCGTATATAAGAAAAAATAGTTTATATAATATAGTCTGAAACTACACATGTGCAGAGAGGCAACATTTAACTCCAATATGGAATACAAAAAACCATAGAGTACTTTTTGCTTTTGTAGGTCGCGTGTGTTACCTGTGGTTCCCAAGGAAGCTCCAATACCTTTGTCCCTCATTATGTTCAAGAGCCAAGGATATTTTGATGGAGTTCAGAAACTGCACCTGATTTTTTAAGCTGATTATTAGAAAGCTATTATACTAACTTTCTTATGAGTGGAGGCACCTCACAGCTCTACCCTGCTCACCCTGAAGAAAAAAAATATGGGCATGCAAAGGGGTTTCATCTAGATTGAAGATATGTGATCTTGATAGTATTGACAGGCCAAGCTATATGCCAAGTGACTCATAATATCTTAATTAAATGTTAAAGATGAATTCTGTCAAAAACCCTATAAATAATATGAGCAAGGGGTCTCAGATATAAAAGTCATGCTGGTTCTATCAGTTGTCCACAGTTGTCATATCAAAGTGGCAAATTGCTGTGGGATATTGCTGTTGCTCACTGTAAAAATTTGCCACCTGTATTGGTTTAATAAAATGCCAGGCAGGAAGTATAGGTGGGGTGAACAGACTAGGAAAATTCTGGGAAGAAGAAAAGCAGAGAATCAGACACAGAGAAAGCAAGATAAAAATGCTGTACTGATATAAGGTATCAAGCCATGTGGCTAAACATAGATAATAATTATGGGTTAATTTAAGCATAAGAGCTAAATAGTAATATGTTTGAACTACTGGCCCAGTAATTACTGTAATGTTATACCTCTGAGTCAATTATTTGAGAAGCAGATGCCAAGTATTTGAAAGTTTTTGTGATACAGAAACGTCTAACTACACACAATTGAATGGCTTAAGCAATAAGATGTACTATCTTATCTTTCTGAAATCACAGTGTGACTGGGTAATTTTTTTTTAAGGTTATGAGGGGAGATATGCTCTATGCTACTCTCCTAGATCCTGATAGAGTCAGACATTCTTTAGCAACTCACCCATAATCTTAGCATTCGCTCTGTATCCTGTCCTCTTCTTTCAATATGCAACTGAACCTGCATCCAGATTACCACTTTTGATAAGGACATGGGTGTCTGGATTAGAGCCCATATTAATGATCCAATTTTAACTTGGTGGACCTTATTTCTAAATAAGATCACATTCTTAAATACCGAAGGATTCAAAGACATGGAGGAAACAAGCCCAAAAATAATAAAAGAACTACTTGAATGATTAGTGTCTGCATTACACAGGCTTTGAGAAGCTGTCTATCCTGGCTTGTATTCATTTAAATACAAATGTGCCATTTCATAAATTTGCTGCCTCGAACATGTCATGTTCCCTGATGCAACTAAGGTTTTGTATTCATAAATGAGTAGATATATTAACACAGATAAGTAGTTACAAATTATTTTTATTTTGTGGACTATTATATTTTCAAAGAACAAAAGGAGTTATAACAGAAGGCTTGAAAGTTAATTTTGCCAACTGTGGGCGGGCCCAGCTAATCTCCGCCAGTCCTCCTTCCTCCTGGGCACACAGCAAAGCTATATTTTCAGCCTCATGTGCTGTTGGTTGGCCACATGGTGAGTTTTAGCAGTAGAACAGAAACAGGAAGGAATGAATACCCATTTCCAGGCCTGTCCAATAAAACCCCCCCTCCTGCTTCTTCTCCTATGATTAGCACTTAAACAGAAATGAATTCAGGATTGAAGCAAGGTTAGGGCCACAGTACCAGATCCAGCCTGGGTCCCCACAGAACACAGGGCACTGTCAACATTCAGCTTCTACTAGAGGAGTGCATGGATTTATTGGGTTAATCAATTTGATGTTTGGGTACTATGGCAGCTGCTATTTCTTGATATACTTCATATGAACATTAAAAATTACCATCTAATAGCACAAAGGACAGGCTATTTAATATTCAAAATCTATAAAGTATAAAAATGAATAGGAGCAGTACTTCCAATTGAATATCTAACTTAAAGTGCACATACACTTCTCCTTGTCTATTCACTTAGTCCTTTCTTCATAAATGGGTGTTAATAAAATTGAGTCTCAGAGGTGGATGACTCTTCATTCATAAGTCAGTGATAGATTCATTCTTATCCTGAGATGGGTTCTCAAACCTCTCCAACTAATGCCTTAGCCCTCTGTGTTGCTTTAGTCCAGCCATCTCTTTTCTCATAGTGGCTACATTTCTCTAGTGTGATCATAGCCCAGAGTCCAGGCAGCAGAAGAAAAGACCACTTTCATTGCTACTGAAAATATTCAGGGTAAGACCTGATCAGATCTGCATGGGTCATATATGCACACCCAACAGAACACTACAGGCAGGAGGGCAGTGTAGGTCAAGAAGGCAGGCTTAGATCATACCCAGAAGCAGTTTCAACAAGGAAATATGTGTGTCCAGGAAGATGGGGATGTGATCCATGAACTCAAAAAAGCAGAGAACCTGTGGCATAATGATTTTTGCTGGGTACAGGCTGCAGGAAATGAAGGAAAGATTCTGCCTTACTTCTCAGTAGCATTTATAGTAAAGGTAAGAGAAAAAAACTGATGTACAATGAAGCAATTTGAAGATTAAAGACAAGTGAATGATGATCTGGCATACAAACATATCTCAAATCAAATGAGCTTTTATTTATATGCAGATGTCAAATTCTGGGAACTCAGCAGTCTTATTAAATTGAAATGTGAGCTTTATTAGTATCAAATAAAAAAAGATAAATTTGGGGTACTTAATTTTTAAAAATTTTCCATCTTTTACAATATTTTATGCACTATTTGCATCATCAAATATATGAGAAAATGCTTAAAGATAGCAGCCCTTAGTGTTATCCAAGCCATGATCTTCTCCCTTCTGTAACATACTGTTCTTTCTCCTTGATGATTAAGTAGTTAAAGGCACAGACCAGTAAAATATCTCATCCTTCCAGTCTGAGTCCCATAGAAATAGGGTTTATCGAGATCCTTTAACCTGTTCTGTCAAACTTTTGTCTCCTTTGTTTTAAACATAGCAGCGTGAAGGATTCACTTTCTCTCCCATTTCCAACAAGCTAGTTCAAGTTGCATAAGATATAACCCAGCATACGTCTTTCAGAAATAATTGGACAATAGAGAATTTCCAGGCCCAGGTTTCATAAAAACCAAGGCCTCATTCTCCATTCCCTGGGTTTGCAGGCTATTTTTCTTTTTCTGCTGCTATCATTAATTCAATCAAGCCCTTCAGGATGGCTTCTCAGTGCCTTCGTGGATTGAGCTTGCCTCTGGACTGTCTGTCTACACTTTTCCCTTTAGGCAAACTTGAGGATCAGCCAAAACCTTTATGGATTCAAAATGTTCTTCATCCTAAATCTCCACATAACAACACACTGTCATTTTTTCCTTTAAAGGAGAAAAAACCCACACTCCTACACAGCCAATTACTAGTTGGAATGATTTATAATATGCATGTCAAACTTCTGTTTGGGAAATGATGTATTTGCAATTATTAGGAGGAACATTAATTGGAAATACAAAATTAGGGATTTTTTCTTTACTAAAGAGAGTTAACACTTCAGGTTATTGTTAAATATCAAAGATTGATTTCCTGAAAATCTCAGGCATTATGATCTAGGTACAGAGGTATTTAACCTTTTGCACTGTGACATGACAGAATGAGTGGGGAGAGATTCAAGGATAGCTGTTAAAGGCCTAGCATGGCCCACAGGTTGGACACACTTGATAAAGCTGTAACGGGAAGGAAACAGACTAGATCGTGCTCTTAGAGAGAAGCATTGGGCAGTGGGGTAAATACATAGTCTACCAAATGAAATGTGATGGTGTGAGGGATCAGCTGACAGGGATCAGCTGGCAGGGATCAGCTGGCAGGGATCAGCTGGCTCGGAACCCAGAGTGGTAGCCATGAAGAATGTGCTTCCTGAGGAGGCAATAGCTGAGCAAGATCAATGTGATGAAAACAAGATGAACACACTATCAACATGGACCTGGAAGACCTTCTGAAGAAACACATATGCACAAATTCAGAGGCAGCACGACATTTAGCAAAGCTGCAGAAAGAAGGTCAGTGAGGCTGGACCATTGTTTTCACTCAGCATCACAGTTAAGCCCAGTATAGAGACTTATTATCTTGGACCTAATGCATCATTTTAGTTTACAATATAATAAAGTATTCACCATCTTTCATACTGACTGTGTGTGTTTGTGTGTATGTGTGTGTGTGTGTGTGTATGTTTGTGTGTGTGAAGGGAGTTTTCAGTTCTCTTAGGCAACCATTAATTCTGGGAAAACACTAGAAATTCATCTTGACACTTAACATATTGAAAGCATCAGCTACCACTCCAGTGATGAGAAAGAGTTAATACACTTTGCTAAATGCCCATTTTACTGCCAAGAAATCCGTTGTGCCTAAGAGAATCTGGCTGGATATTTGTAGCCATCTGGTATTTAAAGTAAAACCCATTGTGAAGAACTGGCCACATTAAAATACACACACACACACACACACACACACACACACACACACACAGAGAGAGAGAGAGAGAGAGAGAGAGAGAGAGAGAGAGAGAGAGAGAATGAACCCAATCTTGATTTAAACAACAGTGAGTCTCATGTTTATTTAACAGAGCTGTGGTAGTCTTTGCTTTTTGGTGACTGGTTTTTAATAATATTTCAAGCTATCTAATAAAGTGTCATTTTAAAAGTCTGATGGAACAGAACTTGACTGTCTTTTGAGCTCAGTAGGATGCTAGCGTCGGCTCCATCTGCTTCCTGAAAGCATGGAGCCAATGGGAATAAGCCAACCTGAAGAGGACACAATGTTGACTGTCATTGCAGCTTTGCTTCAGTTCTGTGGCAAAAAAAGAGGTGGAGCTCCGTCAATAAGGATCACAGTAGACATTGTGAGGAGGGTGTCTAACCACTCATGGGCTCAGACCTCAGTCCTTAGTTAACTAAGGAGTTTCTACAGCTCCACTGTTAGAAAAACGTAAACAAAGAGAAATAACTACTTATCTGTTTTGAGCATAAAATAAAAGAATAAACATAAAGTGAAAGGCACACTGTGATTGTTCCATAATAGCAGTTTTCGTTTACATTATTTATTTTAATTTATACAGCCCAAACAAATACCTACAAGATAACTCCATATCCTTAAGGAGATCTGACAGATATGGATGGCGAATAAGGCCAACAATCTACCAGTGTTGTTTTCTATCAGTCCCATCCCAACAACCACCCTGTGTCTCAGATCAGGATGCTCAGGAGAAAAATTAACCCTAATGTACTCACTAGCGAGACCCTTAGAGTTTTAGACTATCTTAAAGACACTTACCAGATACCAGTTTGCCTTCTTACGGCTGGGTCTTTTCTCCTATATTTTAGGTAAGAAATAAAACTGGTAGGAATTTTCTTTCCCCTAAATCCAAAGGTATCTCCATTATACTCCTGCTCCTGACATGACAGCCTGAAGCTTTGAGACATAATATGTTGTTGCCTTTCACATAGTTAACACTGGCCTAGGATACTCTGTCCTAAATCACAGTTAAATAAGATTCCTAAAAGTTGCAAGTCATTTCAGGTACTCACTACTCAATGGCACTTTCTCCTATTCTTAACTTAGAAACAGCTGGCAAGCTTTGTAAATTGACTCCACATTAAATGTGCTCTTAAAATGAAAGATTTCCTTCAGAGGAGGAGCATGAAACTTGAGACAATATTTTAAAGTACCAGTGTAGAAAGAATAATGTCCAGGTTCTTGTAGACATGCGTGGGCCTTCCTATGTACAACACAGACTCCTGTCTCTACCCCTAGGGCCATCTGTTCTCTGACAGCATCAGTGGGAAGCCTCCAGTTAATGGTCCTCTCCTGATTCATGGGACCTCTTCTTGGTCTGCTTCAAGGCTTTGCCACTGGTGTGTTGAAGATTATTATTAGAAAGCCCTCCCCAAATCCCCAGGGATTGGTCATATGTCAAAGAAATCACTCAAGTGTATAACAAGATCAGAGGGCTCTCCCACATGGAAGTCTCTGACTTGTCGACCTCACCTCTCACCAATCTACTCCTTACACATTGCTCTCCCCGTTTCTTGTCCTACTACATGTCTGTCTTTCAGTTCTTCATGTATAATGTATCTTTTCCAAGTTCCTGAGCACCTGCTGCACTTTCAAATTGGAATGCCTTTACTTAGGACAGGCTACTGTAAAGATACTGTAAAGACAGAAGCAAAAGCCAAATGCAGGTGCTGTTGTTCAGAAGCAAAGATGTAAGAGCCAGAGAAGCAGAATGCCTGCTGCAATATAGTGCCTTCTAGACATTACAGAGGCTTCACCCATAATATTTCAATGATACAGTTGCCTTAAAAGGCCTGCCTTACTAACACCAGTCAACACAGTCAATGTTCCAATGTGAGTGAAGGAAATTCTGCAGGGCTCTCCTTCTATGAGTAATCAGTGGCTGCTTGAGAATGAGAATTCATTTTCAACAAGAATAAAAAAAGTTATGAATTCCTAAGGAAGTTTGGAGGAATCAGAATGGGTAGAAATGTATATAAAGTACTAGTATATAAAATTATTTTTTAAAATTAAAGAATTTCAAAATAAGGACATTAAAGCTTTACCCAAAGCAGAGGACCCTCCTGAACACAGGGCTCTGTGCATGTGCAGAACTCACCCACAAAAAGGCTGTCTCTGCTTTTATTTCTGCCTTCTGTTAGCTGCTTAGCATCACCCAACTCATCATGTCTAGTCATACGCTTCAAGCTACAATTTTCTTGCCATTATCATAATTATAAATATCAGCCCATTTACCCACTTACCTTTCAAAAGTCTAGCTCCTCATCCAGCCCTTTAGAAAACTTCTTACATAAGCTTTATAAGAAGAGGATCCTATGTCTTCCTCAGGCACTGGGGCAATGGAGCCTCAAACTGTCTGGAACTTCCAGACAACCAGATAGTGTGGAGCCTGATGAATTAATTTGTTCCAGAATTTTCACATTTACTTTTAATTCTGAAATCTTTGGTGCATAAAGAAACACTATTGGATTTATCAAGAAGCTAGTGAGAGTTCCGTGGGCCTGAGTTAAGTAAGCGCAAAGCTGTTCTCTTCTGAGGAACTGCCTCTTTGTTCCCCCAGACAAGGTTTGCTTTGTAGAACCACTTAATGGCTTTTATGATTTCTGAACTAGCTAAACATTCAAATTTTCTTGTATAAAGGGACATCCGAGACATTCTATGAGCTATGTTTAGAAGATGGATAGAATTTTACTACATCTCCTGGATGTCTCTCTGGGAGATTATATAAGGAACATGTAAGACCAAGGGTAAAAATCCCTGGTCAGGATTGATAAGCATAGTGGAATCATAGTGGGAACAAGATATAAGTGTGATAAGCAATTAAAGATGCATTCGGGCTGGGAGTGCATGGAGTGATAGGGAAGAAACCTGTATAAAAAGTGAGGCCTCGACCACGGTAATCTGAGCTCATCAGACTTCTCCACTGGTGGGATGTGCTGAGACTCTCCTTCACTAGAGAAACCTGAGGTCCAGTCCTCACTGCAGATGAGGCTGACCCACGAGGCTGAGCCCAGATCCAGAGAAACAGATGTGAGCCCAGACCTACATGTAGAAAAAGGTACTCCTGTTTCCATGGGGAGAATGGGAGAAGGACTATATCCTTGAACTAAGCTTAATTGTGTGAATAAATGAGTGTTGTACCAAGATTGACTCAAGAGTGATCATTCCTCCTCCATAACTGGGGTATGTGCTCATGACAGATTGAATTCAGATTGTTCAGGCTCAGTTCTACCAAGAGTCCTTAGACTTACAGTGTATCCCACCAAAGATAGCTCCTGTTTCCAGCCCCAGCTGCAGAGCATCAGCAGGAGCCCTTCTCTGCCTTTTCTTCCTTTTATATAGCTGGATATCAAACTCAGCACCTTGGAGAGGGCTTCTCCTACTAGTGCACACTTGATGCACACTTCAACAACTGCCCGTATAGTTGAGTTTTGTAGAACGTGTGAGAGTCTTAAGAGAACACTGGTCTGCGTTTGCTTGTTTGATGATGTTTGGGGTGTGTGTGTGTGTGTGTGTGTGTGTGTGTGTGTGTGTTTGTGTGTGTGTGTGTGCAAGCGCGCACCCTCAGAGGGGCGATAATGGGAGTAAGGGTACATATGTTTGATATTTAAGTCTACAGAAAGAGCATTACACTCCCTTTTTTATCGGTTTGTTCATCTTCAGGAAAGAGGGCAAGGTGAGCTTAAACACCTTCCTGTTTTCTACACTCAGCAGAAGATTCTGAAGTAAGCTCTAAGCATCCCAGGTATCTAAGTTAGGATTAGACACCATGACCACAGCCATTCTGATAAAGGAAGCATTTTATGGTGGTGGCTCACCTGCAGTTCAGAAGTTGAATCCATTACCATCATAACAGGAAATGGCAGCATGCAAGCTGATGTGGTGCTGGAGAAGGAGCTGAGAGCTCTACATCTTGATGCACAAGCAACAGAAAGTGAAATGACATACTGGGCATGGTTTGAGCATGTATGATTTCAAAGCCCACTCTCACAGTGACATACTTTCTCCTACAAAGCCACTCTTCCTAATACTGCCAATCTTTATGGGACAAGCATTCAAACACATGAGTCTATAAGAACTATACGTATCCAAACCACCACACCAGGACTTTGTAAATGTTTCACTCTTTATCTACAAAATATAAACCTTTTGAAAATGAATAGTAGTTCTTTCTTTAATGTTATCAAATACTTATTCTGTGTTGAGTTCTATAATTGGCTTTTTTATGTTTCTTTGGTTTAGAAATGTCATTCAAGCAAAGGACGTAGAGTTAACCATATGGCTCTTATAACTTAGTTGGAGTTTCTATTATAGTTTATTTTGTCCTGAAGTTTCATCACTGAGGGAACCAGTGTGGTCATATGCCTCTGTCCTCTGATACTCCAGGCTGTTTTTATTAAATATAAAATATATCACCACAAACCATATTGTCTATTTTATGGTTTTCACAATCTGATTTCCATTCTCATTCTCAAGCTGCATTTAACGTATCTCTTGACCTTTTTATTTTCCATAAACTGGTAGTAATACCTAGAGGGCTGGTCATTTTAACGCATATTTTTCTCTTTTGTATTCAAAGCTACTTGTTTGGAGGTCTGCTGCCTTCCTCATGTGATGTTGGGATACTGATGGATATACTGATCACTCAGGTGTAGAGCTTTGAGTGCTCAGCCGACTCGTTTCTCTCATCTGTTCATGTACCTTCTACAGAGAACCTCCTCTATATCAGCCATTTGGTTAACTGGAGACACGGATTTCATAGAGAGGTCAAAATAAATATTTCTCTTTTACCTGAATGTATCAAATGAATCATAGACTTGTGCCTTTGCATCTTCCAAAGACAATCTCGGGGCTTTTATAGAGGTATGTCTGACACTTTGAATCGCTTACCACAGACTTCTCTCTTACATGTCTTCAATCTCTTTTCCCTCTCAGGAAGACTTGCCCAAGCAGCCTGCTTGTCTTTAAACTAAGTTGAAATACTGGCTGAAAGGAATCCAAATGTTTTCTTAAAGGAACTGCATTCTATTTTTACTGAAACATAATTCAGAGTAAAATTTAAGCATGTATTTTTTAAAGACATCTAAACTCTTTTTTTGAAATTCTATAGAATTTTGTGTCCATTCAGTAGTTTTCTTTATAGAGTAGCATATCCCATAAAGAAGTAAATATTTGTAAATATTTTAAGCCAGTTCTCAATTACATGTGTTTTCAAATCTCTCTGAATCCGAGAGAGAGAGAGAGAGAGAGAGAGAATGATCAGTGTTTTCACTGCCACATTTCTAACTCACAGTCATATTCCATTTGTGCTTTTTCAGAATTACTCCATAATAAAGTCATTGTATCTGTTTCAAACTTCGAAGTGACTTGGGTCAGCCAGGCAGTCTGCTCCTTCTCTGCAGTGACCCTGAGAACTGTTTAGTCCAGCAGCCAGCCGTTGCCGCCAGAGATTCTTACCGTAGTGCCAGCACATTGCTGCTGCCTGACAACATTTTTGTCTGACTTCTGCTAAAATTAACCTCACTTGGAATACAGTCTTTCTGTTTCATCAGTATAATTACTGGCCTAGAGTGCCTTCCAAAGCTGTTGTTTATCATGATTCATGCAGCAGAAAATATACAACTTGGGTTTTGAGAGCCAAGAAATGATAATTCAATACTCTGATAGAGAAAATGGAAAAATCAGTATTAAAAACTTAATAGCACCAAAGACTCCATCATCCTTAAGGGAAAAACTATTTTTGGTACAGGATACCCACATACATCTGCATGCTGATTCAACTCTTTTTGTAAAACTCAGTGAACATTTGTGGGGTAGCTCACCTTAGCCAGGTTAACCATAAGACAGATAAGCTGCATACAACAGCAGAATGAGGGGCTGATGCAGATATTGTCTCAGGACTGACAGACAATGCAGTCTCAGGGCTCCTCTGGATTCTTTCACTCCCGCTAAGTGGCTGGAATGTCTCCATTAGTGCCTTGTTCCTCAAGCTTACAAGTCTCTAGTTCATGTGCTGGATTTGGATAAAACCCCAATTAAAAAAATTCTAACATCCCCAGGGAAGATAACTAAAATTGCCTTCCTCCATGGAGGGAAGACAGCTTCTTCTCAGCATCAAAGTTAGCTCGAGGCAGCCATCCCATCCTACTTACATAGTAAAATAACCTAGGAAACATTGATAAAACACAGCTGAGAAGGCTCCACCTTAGATCAACTGAATCAGAATGCTTTGTCCCAGGTTTAGGTACTACCAGTCTTTACCAGCTTACAATGTGTCAAATGACTTGAGGTCAGGTCCCACAGCCAGAGGATTCAAGACTCAAGCTTGAGGGTGAAATGGTGACAAGAAAGGTCCATAGTGTGAGAACACAGTTGTGCACACTGACAAACCTCAACAATAAAAAGGGGAATAAAGAAGGACCATCCATGATAATTCTCTCTAGCATTTGGAAATATGTCATGATGGAGACATGCATACTGTAACATAACTTACTCGGGTCACAGTTTCTCTTCTGGTTGGCAAGGAAGAGAAGACATGATGTTATGTTATGTTATGACAATTCATGATATCTGTTGCTGATGGAGGATGTGGGTCCCTTGCCCCATGCAGGCTGGGGGCAGCACACTGAGACCATCAGGACTGAGGAAAAGAGAGGCACAGAGCAACAGGAAAAGGACACAGACTTTTGAGGAGATGGAGAAAAGATAGATAGATGGATGGATGGATGGATGGGTGGGTGGGTGGATGGATAGACAGATAGGGAGAGGGAAAGTAAGAGGTGAGGGGGGAAGGATGCACACCCTCTGACAAGGTGGAAAGAGAGGGACAAGAGATAAGAGGAAGTGAATGGTGGAAGACCTTTTCTTAAAAGATGCTTGCAATCATAATACTGGGTAGACCAGGTTATTGCCCATTGACCAGATATCCAGAAAGTGGGACAGAATCCTAACACATGACTCCAGCTTTGTTGTTTGACTATCTCTGAAACAATAATTGTTTCAGGTGAAGTCAAATAGGGTCTATCAGAACCAATCATCATCAATACCAGATCTTCTAAAATAAATATTGGAAAAGAACTCTCCACAAAGTTTTTAAGATGAAAACTGTAGTTGCTAGTGGCCATATGTTTGAGTGTATTGCTGTGCCCTAAAAACACCAGAGGCTGAATGCTTTATAAAGAAAGGAGGTTTATTTAGACCATAACAGTGGGGCTCCAAAAGTATGACACCAACATCTGTTTGGCTTTGATGAAGGCCTCATAACAGATGGCATCACAATGTGGAAATGTGCAGAAGCCATTGTGTAGTGAAACAGAAAGCCTGGGACATTCATAGGCCAGGCTGTCTCATTTTGTAATGTGGGAGAATTTGCTCTCCCAGAAATTCATCATGGCCTTATGTGAACTCCCTTAGTCTGTCTGTAGAACATTGCCACTAAGGATGTAATTGCCTTTTATCAGGCCCCACCTCCTAAAGATTCTCCCACCTCTCAGTGTCCTTCAAGTTAGCCTACCATATCATATCATAAAGGTCTCAGTTGCGGTGACTAAGTTTTTCCCTGAGTGACTTTAAACAGAATTGTCTATCAACTACAACAACAATCGAATGAGTAAAGAGGTAAGTATAAATTAAGAAAACTTTCTTGTTTTAGGTCATATGCATTGCTGGACACGTATCCATTAAATAAGGACTGTGTTTGCTATAAACTACAAGAAGTGAGCTGAGATTCTCCTAGTGTTCCTAAGTTTATATGTAAGACTATTTAAATGTAGGTAAAATTATAGGAGTTGTATATTTTAATGATGTTCCTAATTTTAAAAAGCCTACAGGATGTTCTTTTCCTAATTAAATTATTTTGAGTTAGATTAATGAGACCATTAGTGAATTAGCCCCAATCTAGCTTACTAAGGGACCACAATGCAGAGGTATAATTTAAGTTTAACCATAGTTTTCTATGAAAATTCACTCCAATAAGATAAGTTTGTGTTTATAATGTATTCTAGTAAGGGATTATAAGTAACATTTCTTGAAAGAGCTTAGATAAGTATATCAATAAAACAGAGAGAGACACCAGCAGATGCAGAGGAAAGAAGACAACCATGCTGCTTAGAGAAAAGGTCAGACAGTGACTTCTGCCACCTGAACCCAGGCCCTGAGACAGGTTCTTTGTTTTGGCACAGAGCACAGTCCCCCCATAACACAGCTGGCATAATAGCAGTGGGGGAACAGCCAAGTACCTGGGCTCACAGCTGAGAGGTGAGAGGTCAAAAGGTAATGACTGGTATCAGAGCACTGCAACCTTACAAGAACAGCCGATCCTCTGAACACATAGATGATTAAGAGCCCTCACACCAACAATCCACTAAGAGCTGATCAAGAACTAACCAAGAGTGAATTGAGGAAACAATGGGCAGACGGCAGTGCAAGAATATATACAACAATACAAAGGTCAACAAGACACTACCAGAAGAAGCAAGTGGTTCTATAGCTTCAAGACCCGAACATAACAATGAAGAGGGAACAGAAGGAAACTACCTTAAAAACAGCTTGGTGAAAATAATAGAAGCCTTAAAAGAGGCTATTAAAAAACTTCCTTAAAAAACAGAAGAAAATATAAACAGAAAATTAGAAGAGATGAAAAAAAGCCCTGAAAGAAAATAAAGAAAAAGAAAAAAAAAAAACAGGTGAAAGAAATATACTAGGAATTAAAAATTAAAAGAGAAGCAATAAAAAAGGCACAAACTGAGACAAAATTAGAAATAGAAAATCTGAAAAAAAGACTCAGAACCATACATTCAAGCATAACCAACAGAATCCAAGACATGGAAGAGACAATCTCTGGGGTGGAAGACTCAATAGCAGTAATAGATCCATAAGTTAAAGAAAACACTAAAATGAAAAAAGTCATAACACAAAAGGTCCAGAAAAGTTGGGACACCATGAAAAGACCAAATCTGAGAATAATTGGAATTGAAGAAGTAGAACAATACCAGCTCAAAGGCACAGAATATATATATTCAACAAAATCATAGAAGAAAACGTTCTTAACCTAAAGAAAGAAATGCCTATACAGAAACAGGAAGTCTACAAAACAACAAATAGACTAGACCCACATAAAAGGTGTGCTCACCATATAATAATCAAGCCACTAAATCTATAAAACAAAGAAAAAATACTAAGAGCTGCAAAGGAAAAAGGCCAAATCACCTATAAAGGCAGACCCATCAAAATAACACCCAACTGTTCAATGGAAACAATGAAAGCAAGAAAGTCCTTGACAGACATTATACAGACACTAAAAGTGCATGAATGCCAATCCAGACTACCGTACCCAGCAAAACTATCAGTCAACATAGATGGAGTAAACAAGATATTTCACAACACAACCAGATTTAAACCATACTTAACTACAAATTTGACTCTTGTTACAAAAAGCCCTAGAGGAAAATCTCTAACCTAAGAAAACCAGAAAAACCCATGTAACTACAAACAATTGATAAGCCCACAGAAGAAACTCCCCCAAAAAAGGAAATACAAAGTACTATCAAAATTGACAGGAAATATTGATGATTGGTCATTAATATCCCTTAATATTGATGGACTCAATTCACCTATGAAAAGACACACTCTAACAAGATGGATACAAACACAGAAATCATCCTTCTGCTGCATACAAGAATAACACCTCAACTTCAAAGACAAACACAGGCTCAGAGTACAGGGTTAGGAAAAGACGTTCCAATCAAATGGCCTACAAAGAAGTTGGTGTAGCCATTCTACTATCTAACAAAATAGACTTTAGACTAAAATAAGTAAAAAGAGGCCAAGGCGGACACTACTTATTCGTCTCAGGAAAATAACGCCAAGACAAAATATCAGTCTTGGATATCTATGCCACCAACACAAGGGCACCTACATATGTAAAAGAAACACTACTAAAACTTTTTTTTTCTTTTTTTTTCCTTCTTTATTTCTTTTGTATTTATCAAGAAAAACAGTAAAATGAATTTAAAATGCTGATAAGTTAACAATAACTATGAAGAAGATAAAAATCATAAGTATGACTTATCAAGGGTGATAATGCAAATAAGATTACTACACATATATTTACTTTGTGTTCAGCTTTCCCTCTGAATTTTTTTCTTTTTCATCCCTGTATATCCTTATTCAAGTTCCCTTCCCCCTCCCGCCACATCAGGTCATTTTTTCTTCTCCACAACTCCCCATCGCCTCCCTGGGCAGGGAGCAGACAGTCCTATGGTCCCACTGGCCCAATAATGCTTAGATCAGTCTCCACTCCTGGCAAATCCAGTTTTGTCCCCCCCTCCCTCAAGAGTGAGTCAGGTGTTCCTATAGTTGGAGTGGGATCCGAAGGTCAGTCCAGGGTGTTTCTGATCCCAAGCTGATCAGTGGTCGTGGTTTGCAGCCTGGGCATGCTTGGCTTTTTTCTTGTTTGTTTGTTTAGAGACCACTAATGAGTGAGTACATCCCCTGCTTATCTTTCTGAGATTGTGATACCTCGAGCAGGAGGATATTCCCCAAATCCATTGATTTGCCTGTGAATTTTAGGATATCATTTTTTCTTACTGCTGAGTAGTATTCCATTGTGTAGATGTACCACAGTTTGTTAATCCATTCTTCAGTAGAGGGACATCTAGGTTGTTTCCAGGTTTTTGCTATCACAAATAATGCTGCTATAAACATAGTTGAGCTAATACCTTTGGAGTGTGAATGTGCCTCTTTAGGGTATACACCCAGAAGTGGTATTGCTGGGTCCTTGGGGAGATTGATTCTCAATTTTCTGAGAAACTGCCATATTGCATTCCAAAGTGGCTGAACAAGCTTACACTTCCACCAACAATGGAGGAGGAAACACTACTAAACTTAAATCTATCAAACCTGACACACTAATAGTGAGATATTTCAATAGCCCACTTTCACTCTTGGATAGGTCAACCAGACAGAAATTCAACCGAGAAATAAGGGAATCTAGCAGAAGTTATGACCCAAATGGACTTAGTACATATATTCCAAACCCTCCACCCAAACAAAAAGGAATATAGATATTTCTTACCACCCCATGGAACTTTCTATAAAACTGACCACATACTAGGTCATAAAGCAAGTATCAACAGGTATCAAAAATGGGTATAACTCCTTGTATCATATTAGATCATAATGGCCTAAAGTTAGAATTCAACAACATCAAGAATCATGGAATGCCTACCAACTCATGGAAACTAAACATCACTCAACTGAACCACCTCTAGGTCAAGGAAGACGTTAAGAAAGAAATCAAAAACATCCTAGAATTTAATGAAAATGAATGTATGACAGACCAAAAACTTATGGGATACAATGAAAGCAGTATTAAGGGGAAAATTCATAGCCTACATGAAAAGACTAGAGAAATTACACACAAGAGAACAATGAGCACAGCTGAAAGCCCTACAACAATTAGAAGCAAACTCACCAAGAAGGCATAGATGGCAGGAAATAATCAAACTTAGAGCTAAAGTCAACACAATTGAAACAAAAAGAACAATACAAAGAATCAATGAATCAAAGAGTTGGTTCTTTGAGAAAGTGAACAAGATAGATAAACCCTGACAAAGAGGCCAAAAATATGCAATGGAAGAAAGATAGTATCTTCAACAAATTGTGTTGGCATAACTGGATGGTAGTATGTAGAAAAATGGAAATAGATCCAAACCTATCACCTTGCACAAAACTCAAATCCAAGTGGGTCAAAGAGCTCAACATAAACCCAGCTACACTGAACTTGACAGAAAAGAAAGTGGGAAATACCCTCCAATGTATTGGCACAGCTAACCACTTCCTAAATATAACACTAGTAGCACAGACACTAAGAACAACAATCAATAAGTGGGACCTCCTGAAACTGAGAACCTTCTGTAAGGCCAAGGACACAATCAGTAAGACAAAATGACAGGCTATAGAATAGTAAAAGATTTTTACCAACCCTACAAATGACAAGGATTGATTTCTAAAATATATACAAAACTCAAGAATCTAGAGCCCCAAACCCTTAATAGTCCAGTTAAAAAATGGGGTTCAGAACTAAAAAGGGAATTCTCAGCAGAAGAATTAAAAATGGCTGAAAGGCACATGAAAAAATGCTCAACATCTTTAGCCATCAGAGAAATGCAAATCAAAACGACTTTGAGATACCACCTGACACCTGTCAAATTGGCTAAGATAAAAGACATAGATGACAGCATATGCTGGAGAGGATGCAGAGCAAGAGAAACACTCCATTGTTGGTGGGAGTGTAAGCTTGTTCAGCCACTCTGGAATGCAGTATGGCAGTTTCTTAGAAAACTGGGAATCAATCCCCCCAAGGATCCAGCAATACCACTGCTGGGTGTATACATTAAAGATGCACAGTCGCACTCCAAAGGCATTAGCTCAACTATGTTCATAGCAGCATTATTTGTAATAGCAAGAACCTGGAAACAACGTAGATGCCCCTCAGTTGAAGAATAGATTAACAAACTGTGCTACATCTACACAGTGGAGTACTACTCAGCAGTAAGAAAACATAATATTCTCAAATTTGCAAGCAAATGGATTGATTTGGAAAATATCCTCCTGAGCGAGGTATCACAATCCCAGAAAGAGAAGCAGGAGATGTACTCACTCAGTAGTGGACTGGAAAAAAAAAAAAAGATGTCATTGTATACAAGAGCTCAAGGCTAGAACATAGCTAAATGACATAGTGCTTCACTTCTGCATTAATGGCCTCTGGCAGGGGTGTGAGTGAGGAAAGACTTGTTTTCTTTAAAGGTCTGGCCACAGGGCGTTTAGTTATGCTATGCTCTAGTAAGTAAATGAGCAGCATGAATGGGTGTTTTTTTGTAAATGCAGAGAGCATAAGAGTGGGTATGAATCTGAGAGGTCTGATAATAGATTTTGATGTGGTGCATAATATAAAATCACCAAATAATAAATATAAAAAGAAAAAAGAAAAAATTCATTTACCTCTGAACTCAAATTACAAATAAACATATTTAGCATAAAAAATACAGAAACAAATATTCAATGTTATGGAATACAGGATACTGAATAAGTTTAATTCAAATTTTATAACTATTATAAAAATATTTGTTAACTTATCCATAGCTATCAAAATATAATAGCTCAAGTCTCTTGTATTGATTTAACATGTCCTTTGATAATTTTACACATGGACAATGTATTCTGTTTACTCTTACCTCCATCCTTTCTTATTCCTTCCCAGCTTTTCTTCATTCCCCCCCCCAAAGACCTCTTTCCCACATGAATGCCTTTTGGGTTCTTGTGTGATGCTTTGATTTTTATCTTGTGTGTGTGTGTGTGTGTGTGTGTGTATGAGAGAGAGGGGAGGGAGAGAGAGGGAGGGAGAGCACAGTAGAGAGAGTGCACACTGCATTGGTGGGTTTACTTTTTAGTAAGCAACCAAAAGCAATCTCTCAGCACCTGCAAGTTCATCAGGGAAGGGGAGGAACCTGTGAGCAGCTCCTTCTTCCTAATTGGCTATAAACAGGCCTGGTCTTGTACACCAGAGGCCACCACAGCTGCTATAAGCTAGTGTTTACAATGCTCTATCATACCCTGAGGATAACATTTCACATCTCTTCTCCATCTTCTAGCTCTTACATTCATTCTGCTCTCTCTTTTGCAATAGTCACTGAGCCTTAAAGGATGTCTTAGTTAGGGTTTCTATTGCTGCAATAAAACACCATCACCAAAAGGCAAGTTGGGGAAGGAAAGTGTTTGTTTGGCTTATATTTCCACATTGTAGTCCATCATTGGAGGAGGCCAGCTCAGGGACTCAAAATGGGGCAGAAACACGGAGACAGGAGCTGATGAAGAGGACAAGGAGAGGTGCTGTTACTAGCTTTCTCAGCTGCTTTTTCATAGAACCCAGGACCACAAGCCCAGGGGTGGCACCACCCACAATAGCTGGACCCTCTTCCACCAATCAATAATCAAGAAAATTCCCTGCAGACTTGCCTTGAGTTAAAAATAGTCAGAAAAGAGATATCATGCATAGCTGGATAATACTGGTCCTAAAAACCATTGCTGAGCAAACAAACAAACAAAAAAATGAAAAATAAGAACACAAAAGACTGTGTGTCCTTACCTAGCTATGAACTCCATGAACCTTGAATGCCAACCTGCTAGGCAAGATGTGTTCACTGGTGTAATAGTGGCATAAGTGATATGGGAGCAACCAACTGCTTCTGGGTTGGATTTGAGATCTGGTCCACAGATGGGAACACATGCATAGTATGATCTCCCAGGCTCTGATGAAAAGAAAAACATAATTTGGAAGATCATAAACCTTAGATGTACCAAACTTCTGTGGTTTAGATAAATTAACATGGCACCAAAGTCCAGCCTAACAATATTTATGTTTATATGCATAAATAAATGCTACTCTTAGTCTTGACTTACGGTTATTCAAGATTCTTAAAATAAATGATGGTTTAGTGTTCAGTCACAAACAGAATATTTATACTAGTGTCTCTAAGGCTTGGGGAAGTCTTGTTTAATTAATTATTGTATTTCTTTATGTATGTATTTACTTGTGTGTATATATATATTCATGTACATATACCTTGGCACATGTGTGGAAGTCCCAGAATAACTTGCAAGAGTGGTTATCTCTACCATGTGCATGCCAGAGAACAAATTCAAGTCATCTGGTGGCCAGTGCCTTTACCTGCTGAAGCATCTCATCAGCCCTTGATTTAAATACAAATATCATGTGTCTTTCTGATATTTTTTGCTTTATTATGAATAATTACTAGTTTGGTATAAGAAATCAACTTTATGCTTTTTAACTAGAGCTGATTTAAATAAGATAGAACATATTTTTGATTTCATAGATTGACACTCAAACTCTCTTTGATGCTGTTTTCTCTGTAAAGCAAGTAATATTTAGAGACAAGACCCATGGCTACTTAGAGAAAAACACAGAATTAAAACCAAATGTCATGATTGCTATAAACAAGGGCGAATCATGACATGTGAATGCCAATTGCCCATCTTACTTGATAGTCATTGAAACATTCAATGGCGTATAACTGCCTATGAGCAGTTCCCAACGGCTGATCATTTGATTGTACAGTGTAATTGTTATATGAATTTCCACTTCACCAGGTGACAGAACAAAACACAGAAATTATGTAAGAACTTGCCTACAAAACGGAAGTAAATAGTGCTGTAACTCTAGCATATTCCAAATGAATCTCAACAAAGCTTCTAGCAGAGATTCAGCTGACCCACTGCTGCATCATACCTTTACCATGCACCCTGGTGTAGAGCGTGTCTTTAGACTGTGCTTTGGTGACTGGTGGTCCCGGGCCATGGAGATACCATAAGCAGTGGTTTCTCTTCCTAAGGCAGGTATGTTCTGTCTCCAATCAACAAGGAGCTCACAAATCTCTGCTTCAAGAATAATTTTCCTTCCACCTAAACCTTTTATTTCTTCCCATGGAGTCAATGATACCATGTCAGGTAACCAACCTCAATTTTTTAACGTAGAAGTCAGATACTATTACTATTTTTCATAATTTAAAAACACATGTCTTCTACAAGTTCCCCCATTGAAGTCTATTTCTTTTTACTTGGCCATGGACCCCATTGGTCTCCAATGAAATCCTCCTTACAAATTCTGCTAAATTTCCAACAACTGGTCCCTATTTATTATTGGTTATATAAACTATGTTAGAATAATGTAAATAATTTGTGGTTACTTATCTCACAGTTCATATTGTGATCTGACATCTGTCACCTAAGGGTTGAGCCTGAACTTTCAATTCAGTTTTCTGTTTCCAGGAAGGATTACTATGGCTATCCAATGACAGCTTCCAAACCTGAGGAAGTCATCCAGATTTAACAAATGACAGTGTTCCTCACTAGAAACTTCTGAATGAATATTTATCCTGTCTTATCTATAGAATAAGGAGGCCGTGACTGCCATGATTTCTATTTGTTTTAATCAGTGAGGTAACATGTCAGTTTGGAAAAGCAAGATAAACAGCACTGCTCTGATGCATTCTGAAGACAGAATCAGCTTGGCCTCCTGATATGCCTGTCTTTCTTTCCTACTTTGAACAGTGCCAAGTTCACTCCCCTGCAACGCCCTTATGTGCTGCAGATGGAAAAGATGCCCAAGCTCAGTTCAGCACTGTTTCAAAACACAAAGTCACTACTAACAAACACAAACCTGAGCTCTTCTCTAGGCTTTGGAGGCATGACCAAGAGTTTTTACCTTTTGTTCCAGGATAGATAAATCCATGGTGTAAAGTTAGAAGACACATGGGATTTTAAAAGATTAAGAACTTACAAGAGCATAAAACATGTTAGTTATACTGAAAGGCACTTTTGAAATAATATATTTCATTTTAAAGTATCAGAACTAACTGTAATATGAAACATTGTTTTAAAAAGTAAATCACTCTCATATCATCATGATTTAAAAGAGATCAGCCTCATTTTCACCACTGTTCTTTATATCATTCAAATATGATTATTTAAATATTTGGGTAGATAAATAGAGAGAAATAAATTACTCATTTTAAAAAAAAATAATAAAGTTCAACCAAATACATTTGAACTTCTTTCTAAACATTAAATACTTTATAATGCATTTTATTCATTTAAAATATTTGAGTTCACTTTGTAAATCAATATAGTGGTTTCTCAGAAAATTAGGAATTGACCTACCTCAAGACCCATCTATACCTTTCCTGGGCATATACCCAAAGTATGCCAAACCATACCATAAGGACACTTGCTCAACTATGTTCATAACAGTTTTATTAGTAATAGCCAGAACCTGGAAGCAACCTAGATGTCCCTTGACTAAAAAATGGATAAAGGAAAACTGGTATCTTTTACCATATTACTCAGTTGTTATAAACTTGTAGGCCAATGGATAGAATAGAAAAAGAAGCATCCTGAGTAAGGTAACAGAGACCCAGAAAGACAAACATGATATGACTTTAGTTAGAAGTAGATATTAGCTGTAACTTAAAAGATAACCATTCCACAATCCACAGACCCAGAGAGGCTAGGTAACAAGAAGAGATCAAGGGGGAATGCTCAGATATCCCTGGGAAAGAGAAATGGAAGAGATTTCTTGGGTGAACTGAAGGAGGTGGGTATAGGAATGTAAGGCACCAGGTGAGGGAGGAAAGGATGGGGAAAGTACTGAAAGAGACAACTGGATAGGGGAAGCATTTTGGAGTGAGTTAGAAATCAGGTACAAGAGAAACTCCCAGGAGTCAACAATGATGATTTCACCTATGATTTCAAGCAATGGGATATGTAGCCTGAACAGTCCATTTCCTATGACCAGGCAAGACTTCTAGTGGAGGGATTGGGACACCAACCCAGCACACAACATTTGACCTGTCCTGCCTATAGGATGTGCTGGGATAGGGGTGAAACAGAGATAGTAAGAGTGGCCAAGCAATGACTGGTCCAGCCTAAGACCCTTCCATGAGAATAGTCCCACCCTGACACTACCAGGAGCACCAGGACCCAGAGGCTGGATAACTCAGGGACCAAACGCAACTAGAGAAAAAGAAAGGAAACGGAATGATATTCTGCTATACTCATAGACTGGGGACTAGTCCAATTGCAATCAGAGAGTTTTCATCTAGAAACAGATGCAGGGACTCACAGCCAAACATTATGCTGAAGAGAGGGAGGAAGGATGGTAGGAGCCAGAGGGGTCAACAACACTACAAGAAAACTCACAGAATCAACTAACCTGAGCTCATAAGAGCTCTCAGATACTGAAACCACCTGTGTGGGACTGACCTCTACACATATGTAACAGTTGTATAGCTTGATCTTCCTGTAAGATTCTTAACACCGGGAGCAGGGGCCTGTTCTTAATACTTTCTCTGGCTCTTGGAAACCTATTCTTCGTACTGGGTTGCTTTGTCCAGCCTTATTACAAAGGGGCTGTGCTTAGTCTCACTGTAACTTAATCTGCCATGTTTTGTTGATGTCCATGGAAGGCCTGACCTTTTCTAAATAGAAATGGAGAAGAAGTAGATTGGGTGTGGGAGCGGTAAATGAGAGGTGATGGGGAGGGACTGGAAGCGGGGGAGAACTGTAGTCAGGATGTAAAATAAATTAATAAAACAAGCACAGGAGAAACCATCAAGAAAATGGAGGCTCTGTTTTCCCACTAAAAAAAAAGGGAAAATGAGGAGAGATAAGGAAACTCCTGAGCCAAAGTCCAAAGCTAATTTCTACCACTTCCTTGGGCACCTATGAAGACACTAAAGCCAAGAGAGGCTGACATGCCAAGAAAGCTTGGGTACCAGAGGAAGCTTGAACACAAACACTGTGCAGAGGCAACGAATCTCTCACACATTGCTTGCTGTTGTGGTCTGGTTATTAATCATTTTGCCTCAAAGATAAAAATCTTTGCAGTGAAATGGGCATGGCCTGTTTTCAACATCAGTTCCTTGCCAAGTGTTCTGTAATGTGCCGGGAACTCAGAGATGAGGCCAAGTCCAGTCCCATCCAGCATTTACTTGCAAGAGGAAGCAGCACCATTACTCAACTAAACAAGGAGATGAGATTGTGCACCACTGTGACCCCACCTACAAGAGCTACTAGCACAAAACCAAAGAGAAAAAAGAAGTTCTTCTCAGAGGCAGTGGGTAACAGAAGTGACAGAAGCTTTTAACATGGGACTCACTTTCCCAGCTGGCTGCCCTTTCAGCAGCTCAGCTGGCTGTCGGTGATGTACACCCCTAAAGGCTGCCACTAGTTTTATTTTCTAATAGTTTCTTTGAAATTATAATATTATTATACCATTTCTCTGTTTCCTTTTCCTTCCACTAACCTTCCCATGCAGGCTGCTTGGTTCTTCAAATTCACGGCCTCTTTTTCTTTAGTTGTTGTTTTACCCTGTACACACACACACACACACACATTTACATAAATACAACTTGTTAAGTCTGTTACCTGTGTGTATAATTTTAGGGCTGATCACTTGGTGTTGGATAACCAACTGGGGGGCTCTTCCTTAGGGAAGACCATTTCTTCTGCTCTCAGAACTCCCCAGTTGTCCAAAGATTTTTGTCTAGCATTAAGACATCAACACCACCAATGGTTATGCTAAGATAGAAGGGATAATACCACTGGTTTTATGTGGTGGTGCATGTCTTTAATCCCAGCACCTGAGAGGTAGAAATAGGCAGATCTCTCTGAGTTTGAAGTCTACATTGTAGAGAGCTGCCTGCTGCTGTGCCTTAATGATGGTGCTGATTTCCGGCCTCCACTCCCCCCCCCCCCCCGTGGGTGAGTGCTCTCTTTTGATAAACAACTCCTTATTTGGCTTGAGCCTGGGGCGTGGTTTGCTGTTGCATATGTGGACCTATGAGCTGTGCCCACGTGGCTTATTGGGATTGGATGCCCTGAGAGTATTTAGTCATTTAGCGGTGTTTCCCTGGGCAGAAGAACAAAGAGAGAACAATTGTAAAGGTCCCGAATAAACTGCTGAAAGAAGATCCTGGGTGTTTGAAGATCCTGGGTGTTGCGCTTTCCTTGCTGGCAAGGTTGCGTGCCACAAGTGGTGGCCCATATGGTGAACAACTCCTGCGAGCTTCAGGCATCAGAACTTCGGTAAATCCCAGGTAAGGTGGGATCCGCAGTCGAGCAGGGAGAAAGCCACTGACGAGTGAGCTGAACTTCAGAACTCCACGGACGCATGGAGTGAAAGTGAAAGTAAAAGTGAAAGTGAAATAAAGCTGGGGCTATTTGGTAAAGGCTCCGAAAAGATTTTTAAGATAAGAAAGAAAGGTTATAAAAGAATGGGCGCTTCATCTTCTCACCCAATTTTTTTGGCTCTTAAAGAGCTCCTTCACTCAAAAGGCCTGAAGTTAAGGAAAGACACCTTGGAGAAATTTTTGGATGTTATCGCACTGTGGTTTGCAGTTTCCGGTAGTCTCACAGTATCCTCCTGGGGGAAGTTAGGAAGGGACTTAGACTTTGCCCATGAACAAGGGACCCTTAAAGCGGGAGTTAGGCCAGTTTGGAAGTTGATTTGCAGCTGCCTTCAGGATGAACGATGCAGTGAGGCAGTGGAAAGTGGGCAGGCAGCCTTAGAACAGCTACAGGAAGAAAGGTCAGAGAAAACTGCCAGTGAGCGAGCATCTAGGAAGGGAGGTACTTTATATCCAGACCTTGAAGAACTAGAGTCTTCGGAATCAAAGCCGAAGAAGAGATGCAGGCCCTCCTAAAAGCTGTAAGGAAAGTAAAAATAAAAAATACAGGGGGGAAGGAAAGACAGCCGCCCAGGATGATGAAGCTTCAAGTTTTGCCTTAGCACACCAACTGGAGCCCTCTGTGCCCCTTCATATAGTGGAGGGGAGGGCAGCTCAGGCCACTCCTTTGCCCCACGTATATGGGGGGGCAGTTAGGTCAGCGCTCAATCTTGCATGTCCAGTTTTTCAAGACCCTCAAGGTAACTGCTATAAGGAGCCTTTGGACTTTAAGGTGATTAAGTCCCTGGTAGAGTCGGTTAGGACATATGACATTTCTGCCTCATTTACCATAGCTCAAGTTGAAGCCTTGAACAGGCAATGCATGACACTCAGTGACTGGAATAGTCTTGCTCGCACCTGCTTAAGTCCTGGCCAATATTTAGGCTGGAGAGCCTTCTTGATTGAATTTGCAAATGAGGAGGCTGTGGCTAACCAGGCAGCAGGCAATCCTGCCTGGGATCGGGACATGATGCTTGGCCTAGGTCGTTTTGCCAATCACCAAACTGGATATCCCATTCAAGTCTATGAACAGGTTAATAAAACTGGCATCAAAGCATGGAAGGCCCTGCCCAATAAAGGGGAAGTTAGTGGTAATTTGACAAAGATATTGCAGAGTCTGACCAAGCTGTTCTCTGATTTTGTGGCCAGGATGGTCAAGGTGGCAGGCAGGATTTTTGGGGACCCCGATACTGCTATGCCCTTAATTAAGCAACTTGTGTATGAATAATGTACTAAGGACTGCCGAGCTGCCATTACCCCATATAAAAACAAAGAGATTGAAGCCTGGATGAAGGTGTGCCGGGAACTAGGTGGGCCATTAACCAATGTTGGTTTAGCAGATGCAGTAGTGCAACTCACTCAAAATAAAAGAGGAACTCAGAACAGTGCCAACGCCTGTTTCCGGTGTGGCATGGTGGGGCATCTTAAGCGGGACTGCCCTGAGCCAGGAAATAGAACAGGGCCCATGGGGCCACACCATGCACAGTCAGGGATGTGCCCAAGATGCAAAAAGGGGAGACACTGAGCCAGTGAATGTCGATCAGTGAAAGACAACAGAGGACAGCCCTTGAATCCAGAACAGACAGGAGCCTGGACAAAAAACGGGCAATGGGGCCCTCATCCCCAGGGCCCACAAATATATGGGGCAATGGAAGAGCAGAGCAGGTACCAATATCAGGAACAATAGCCAACCCTGCAACATCCCAGGGACCGAGGAGAGCCACTAAGGGCTCAGGAGGACTGGACCTCCGTGCCACCACCAGACTTGTGCTGACACCCCAAATGGGAGTGCAGTTGATGGACTCGGACTTTAAAGGACCCCTAGAACCAGGCACCGTGGGCCTGCTGATAGGGAGCTCGTCCACCACCCTAAGGGGACTATGGGTCCACCCAGGAGTAGTTGACCCGGACTATACTGGAACAGTGAAGATTATGGTTGAGTCACCAAAAGGTATTATAGCTATTTCTCCAGGGGATAGGATTGCCCAACTTCTGCTTTTGCCTAGTCTTCATGACCAATTTGCTTCTGTACCTGTTGAAAGAGGACAGAAGGGTTTTGGATCCACAGGCACTGATCTAGCCTTTTTATCCCTTGATTTAGATCAAAGACCAGTTCTGGAACTTACCATAGATAATAAGAAGACTCTAGGATTACTAGATACAGGGGCAGATTGAAGCATTATTGCTAGAAAAGACTGGCCTTCAGGATGGCCAATGCAGACCTCTGCCCAGACCCTAAAAGGATTAGGATATGCTCAAGCCCCAGAAATGAGTGTGAGACAGTTATGCTGGTCCGATAAAGAGGGGCATTCAGGCATGATGCAGCCTTATGTGTTAGAACTCCCCATTTCATTATGGGGCTGAGACCTGTTAAAAGATATGGGTCTTAAGTTAAGCAATGAGTATTCTTCAGTCTCTTCCCACATGATGAAGGAGATGGGATTTTACCCTGGTTATGGTCTTGGGAAATACCTGCAGGGGAGAGAAGAACCAGTGCCTACTCAATTAAGGAAGCCCAGACAGGGACTAGGTTTTTCCTAGGGGCCACTGGGGATGGTATTCCCATTACATGGAAAACTAAGGAACCTGTATGGGTCCCTCAGTGGCCCCTTACTTTAGAAAAACTGCAAGCAGCTAAAGACCTAGTGCAAGGACAACTAAATTTGGGACACATTAAGCCATCAGTGTCCCCCTGGAACACCCTGATTTTTGTAATTAAAAAGAAATCTGGGAAGTGGTGTCTACTACATGATTTAAGAGCGATTAATGATCAAATGCGGATTATGGGTCCTGTGCAAAGGGATTTCCCTTTGTTGACCGCCATACCATCACGATGGCACATTATAATTGTGGATATACAAGATTGTTTCTTTTCAATTCCCCTACACGGTCCAGATACTGAAAGATTTGCCTTTACCATTCCCTCTTGCAATCATGATGAGCCCTATCAGAGATTTTAATGGGTAGTGTTACCTCAAGGCATGGCTAACAGCCCTACCATGTGTCAATTATTTGTGGGGCAGGCTTTAGAGTCAGTCCATAAAACTTTTCCCTCGATTAAGTGCCTACACTACATGGATGATGTTCTCCTAGCAGGAAGGAAGGAAGAGGAGGTTGAGAGAGCATATATGCTGTTAGTGAAAAGCTTGGAAATTCAAGGCCTAATTATTGCCCCTGAGAAGGCGCAAAAGAGCTCTATGGCAATCAGTCCCACTGTTGTGGATACATCCAAAGGTATCGCCTAGTAAAAGTATTGAACATTACCCTACAGCAGTAGCTGATTTAGCTCAGAATGGCATCCAACAATCCATTCAGTATTTTGGGCATGCGCCAGCCATAATAACTGTGCCATACACAGCAGCACAGGTTAACACCCTGTGTGCTGTTGTTGATGATTGGGCAATTCTTCACTGTACCATTGCTGGAAAAAATGGATAATCATTACCCACAACATCCTCTTACGACATTTTTTAAGGAGCACCCCATAATTTTTCCCAAGGTCACCGCCGCAGAGCTGGTGGCGGGAGCTCTCAATGTATTCACTGATGGCTCGAAAACAGGAGTAGGTGCCTATATGGTGCAAGGCAAACAACCAGTTCAACATCAATTTACTCCTGGTATTCCTCAGGTAGTGGAACTTCAAATAGTATGTGAGGTGTTTAAAGAATGCTATTTTGCCTTTAACTTGATATCTGACTCAGCCTATGTGGTTAATGCTTTAAAGGTGCTTGAAGTGGCAAGACTAATCAAATCATCCAGTACGGTTGCTGTCCTATTTAACCACTTGCAAGACTTGATTTTGCAATGAAAGGAGAGATTTTTTCCTCAACATATCTGTGCTCATACTGGCCTTCCCGGTCCACTCGGTGAAGGCAATGCCAAGGTGGATATATGTACTATACAGGACTGGGTATTCTTAACCTCTCCTGTAGTCCAAGCTCAAGAATTTCGCCAGCTATATCATGTGAATGCTAATACCTTACAACAAAAGTTTCAGATATCCAGAGCTGAGGCACATCAAATAGTTTTGGAATGCTCTCAATATGTAGTGTACCACCATCTACCTTCCCTAGGTGTTAATCCTCAAGGGATTCTGCCATTAAAAGTATGGCAAATGGATGTTACTCACATTTCTGAATTTGGCTCTTTGAAATATGTACATGTTTCTGTAGATACGTGCTCTGGTATCTTGTATGCCACTGCCATGTCAGGAGAGACGGGACACAATGTCATTGCACACTGCCTAGAGGCCTGGGCAGCTTGGGGAAAGCCCCTGCAGGTAAAAACTGACAATGGCCCTGCTTATACTGGAACACAGTTTACTGCATTCTGCAGACAATGGATGTACAAGTAACTCATGGAGGTCCCAGCGCACTCTGGAGCAGGGGCAGCTGAACTGTGCCCCTGGCCACACCCACAGCTCCTGCTGAGGGAATCTGCAGGGCTCCCCACTACGACCTTGAACTGAGCGAACTGAGCGAACCAACTGCAGGGGTCTCTGAGGGGCAGACTCGGACTCTGACCAGAGGTGAGGAGGGATCGGCAGGCCTCAGCGCCTGTATCCTGGCCTGGGAGGGAGAGTTGAGCTCCCATTGCTTCCGGTTCCGCTCCCGAGACCGGGTGCTCTCTGCGGAGTCCCAGCGCACTCTGGAGCAGGGGCAGCTGAACTGTGCCCCTGGCCACACCCATAGCTCCTGCTGAGGGAATCTGCATGGCTCCCCACTACGACCTCGAACTGAGCAAACTAACAACTGCAGGGGTCTCTGAAAAACAGAATCAAACCCTGACCAGAGAGGTGACAGGTGACACACAAACCCAAGTGCCACAACTGACCAGGACCCATCTAATCGTGAACCACTGAAGCCATGGGCAAACGTCAGTGCAAGAAATTACATAATAATACAAAGGACAACATGGTAACTCCAGAAGAGAGTGGCGATCTTACAAATACAAGACCTGAACTGAGCAA